>SSNR01000185.1:773791-790390 GCA_006937965.1 Callopanchax toddi
CTTTTTTTTTTTTTTTTTTTTTTTGTCTGGAGCACCAGCAACTGTAAAAATAGAATGTGGACTTTTATGAGATTTTTTTTTAAAGACCAAAAACTAGCATATTTTAGCCAAGAAAGTTTCCTCAGCTTTTTTCTTTTTCTTTGAAAGTTAATTATTCTTAAAGTGTCACAAATTATCTCCTGGCAGTGTGAGCAGACAGAGAACTAATAGTGTGTGTTTCTAGAAGATACTGAATACTGGAAGTCCTTCCTGTTCATTAGCCTCCACTGTTATAGGGTGCTATAAAAAACAATATACTGTAATCTTGATGGGCACACACCACCTGCCAGTCATGGCTCCAATTGCACGGGCTGATATGTCTGTAAATATAACGTGCAACAGTCAAAATAGTTTGCTGAACCTTTATCGGGCTGTAAGGAGACATTCCCTCACTCGTTTACACTTTATCGTCTGCAGACGGCTGTGCTCGGCTTAGATAGTGTGTCTTGTGTTCAGACTGTGATGGATCTTCTAATGAAATCACTGGAAAGGAACAAAAAACACTTGTGACAGGTTCATTGGAGAGGCTTAACTTTTTAATTTGTTATATAGACTCATCAAGCTAAAACACTTCATTTTATGTTTGCTTTTTGTTTTCCTCTTGATTTAACTTTAACAAGTAGCCTTATTTATCGTTGATCAGTGTGTATTTGCCCACTTTCACAGCATTTTAGAGAACTAATGATTCCTTAAAATATTGCATACTAATTTTTTATGAATGCTTGTTTAAAAATGTATGACATTGTTGTGCAGTTAGCAGCAATTGAAAATAAACGCACAAATTTATATGTACAATTTACAATGACATCATGGGGTGCTAACGTTTCTTCATTTGTTTTCATCCTTCTGTGCCAGTTCTGAACAGAAATCATCTCATGGTGTTTTACAAAAAGCATTACATCTAATTCATATCAGGTCGAGATTTATTCAGATTGTATGTCAGTTCAATTTTATTGTTAAACTTAGATTAAATGCCAATTAGTCATATTTGTCCTTGGATCCTCCTTTCTGAGCAAGCACAGCTTGATGGCTATTGGAGGGAAACCTCCTTTTTAACAGAACCATTAGAACCAGAACCAGGCCTTTCACCATCACTGGGTCAAAGAGGACTGGAATGAGATGCAAACACAGAAAAGTTGAGCCAGTTGTCATTTCTATGGAACTCTAAGTTTATTACAGCAACATAACTAAAGGAATGAGTCAGCATAACCCAAGCTAACCCAGATTCATCAGAAAGAAAAGTTGAGTCTTAGATAAAGAAGATGTTTGCCTCATGTAAACTGTATGTCCTCCAGAGAGTTTTATTTGCTTATTATTGTATGAATATGAATTTCAACTGATGACAAATGTAGTTTAAACACCTATTTCTCACCTTCTGAGAGCTCCATTTTTAATAGTACTAGTACATTTCTCAAAAACTAACTGTATCAAATCCAAAACCTTTTTTTCTGCCCTCTAGTGGAAGATGTAAACACTGCAAGGGGCATGTGCCAATTATATTTCTGTTTATTAAAATTGCTTTGTTATGTAATTTTATTATAAAACAATATATAACTGTCATTTTATTAATATTAGAATACAAATAAATCAATCTTTAAACAATTCCAATTTTTATATTTTATGTATTAGGACTTGGCTGAGGACAAACTTTAGTCAGTTACAGTATTAACTTATTTATTCTTTTGTATTTAGACTTGTTTTGTTGTCCATATTGTGAAGAACTTCTGTAAAATACAAAAAAGCAAATCATATTGATTCACATCATATTGCAACATTGTTCAAATAGCCTAAACATTTAACAGCATTTTTAAAAACTCCTAAAACTCTGCTGTAGTTTTAGGTTTTGGTTTTCCACCTGAAGTAGCCCCCCCCCCCCTCCCCCCTCCATTAGTGTGCCCCTTTGAAAGCAATCTGGATCCTCCCCTGTGCACAGTTCCTATCTGTAACAATGGAGCTGCTGAGGAAGAATTTAGGCTATTTACAGTAAGAGCAGCTTTTATGGGTTTTTCTTTCTTAATTTGTCCAACGAAAATAACTACAGTGAAAAAATCTGTTGCAGAAACAAAATGATTTCTCATTCAAATGGGGAAAATACAAACCTTTCCATTCACATGACACATACTTGAAAGAAATATTGCTGAAGTCATGTGAGCTCAAGAGGATTTCACTTTTAATAAAAGTAACGTTTTACAGAACGCAAAGGCTACATGTTGGAAATACGGATCAATGAATATCAACCAGCATCTTACCCCTGAAGCAGATATGTGGCCTGCTGGAATGAAATAAGTCTATCCTCTGGGATTAGACACGTCTCGGTCTGAGCTGTGCCATCAGATCCAATCAGATCCAGATGTACATCAGAACTGAGCCTAATCCTCCGACGCATATTGTTGTGATTTCGCTTCATTTGTTGCCTTATTGGTTTTATCGTACTTGTTTGTTTTATTTATGCCAATAGTTGAAGGGTGTGAATATAAATCAAAAAGCTGCACACATGATGATTGGCAACGATCTGAACGTACGTGTTGCTTTAATACAATTAACTAGCGACAGGATAATCTATGTTTTAGTTCTGAGACATCCCATGAGCAGCACGCCGGAACACAACGCGTGGTGTCTCGGCAAGTTTCTGAGTTTGTTTTCTTTAATAAACTTACATTGCTCCAGCTGAGCCAAAAGCAGAGGGGTCAGTCTAGCGGTGACACCCCCACCCCCATTCTTTTGTTGAGTCAGAATGCTGACGAGACGGGGGCTCAACAGGGACATTTAAATCAAAAGTGAAACATTCATTCTTTAAGAATTGCTGTTGTATTTATTGAACTGGAATGTGACTCAACCAGGACGTTTGTAGCATCTTATCTCACTTTGATGATTGAAGTCATCTTATCGTCAACAGGAAGCTACAGTCCCAACACGGGCTGTGTACACAAACTACTGAGGATCCCAGACTGTGATATGACCCATAACTGCACATAATTACTGTAAACAAAAATAAACAAGAGATTGATCATTCTCCATCACAAGTTTCAGACAAATTACAGACTTTGGTTTTTGTTGGCTTGAAGGTCAGACGATAAGATCGAGAGAAAAAATGATAAACTACATCAGCCAATCACCTTCAAACATGGAGGACTGGTGAGAGTTAAAAGTGTTTAACTGGTTATTGTTGGATTTGCTTTAAGCTGAGGTGTGTTGGTGATCAGGTAATGGAATAAGTCAGCTTTAGCATCGCTTCATTGGCTCCCAGCTCACCTTTAAATTCATCTTTAAATTAATTAGTTTTTTAGTTTCTTAATGGAAATGCTTCTTTTCATTTGTCTGAATGTCAGACGAGCTCCTTTAGGTCTCGTTTCAAGACAAATTTTATTCTTTAGCCTTCACAGAAGGGTGAGATATGACACATTTGTTTTTATTGTTTGGGGTCTTGTTTGACCTGTGGTCTGTATCTTACTGTAATGATCTTTTAATTTAGGTTCATCTTGGTCCACTTTGGTGCATCCTTGCATTTGCTATATAATAAAAGTGCTATGCTATGCTATCCTATTTCCTGATGGTGCTGAGTGATTTTTACTGAACTTGAGACAAAAAATAACCAAGTGTTTGTTCCCCATTCCTGCAGGAGGCGCTATCAGTGGTGAGTGAAGACCAGTCCTTATTTGAGCCTCCGTACGCTGCTGCTGCCCCTCTCCCCAAAACAGACATGACTGCATCTGGCACCCAGGACTACGGCCAGACCCACAAAATCAACCCTCTCCCGCCCCAGCAGGAGTGGATCAACCAGCCTGTTCGGGTCAATGTCAAGAGAGAATACGAGCACATGAACGGATCCAGGTACGTTTGTGTTCTGTTGGTCTTAAAGAGCTGCTGTTCATCATGTAACACAACTTACTGCAACATGTGAGCTTCTAATGTATGATCAACCTGGCAAATGTGGGGTTTGAATGTTTCATGCCAAAGTCAATTTCTAGAAAGGAAATTCAGCAACATCCAATTTATCTGCTGATAATGGTTTTACATCTACATGCCTGTCTGTGTGTTTGTGTGTGAAAGGGAGTCTCCTGTGGACTGCAGTTTGGGCAAATGTAATAAGTTGGTGGGGGGGAACGACACATCTCAGATGACCTATGGAAACTACATGGACGAGAAGAGCGCCCCACCCCCCAACATGACCACCAATGAACGGAGAGTCATCGTACCTGCAGGTATAAACTCACCACCAGAATGCAAACATCTCATAATGAGAACTACAGTAGTGTCTGCAGTTGTTGCAAATCATAATGCTGCACGATGTGTTGACTTTAGTTTTTCATGTTAACAACCTGTAGGTAAACAGTGTCACTTCAGTCCAACACTTAAAGGAACAATGCACAGTTTTTCTTTCTGTCAAGAGCGTTTTAAACAAAACAAATTAGATTGAATCCAACACGGCCAATAAAACACCATCTGACATTTTTATCCATTTCTTTAGTATCACAGGGATTCTCTGTAAATTTTTAATTTTTCAGACTTTTCAAATTTAATGGATGCCAAGTGGCCATGCATTCATTCATTAGCCCTCCAGCAGCAGCACTAGATGTTATTCTTTCATTTATTTCCAGTTTTTTACTGCAGTGCATCAGGCAAAACTCTGCATGTGTTTGTTTCAGCTCACTCCATTTGGGTCAAAGAACATTTTACGAACCATGGGATCAGTAATGTGCCTAAAAATGTATAAAAAGCCTCTACCTCTGGGAAACTCGTCTAACATGTTAGAAAATAGTTAAAACAAGAATTTAACGACTTTCCTGACTTTTTGAGCCAAATTCAGTTTTTCAGCCTGTTCATTTCTCGCCCTCCCCTCACTGCAGCAAGCTGTAAGAACTTGTCTTCCTTGAATGTTCATAAATAAGCTATTTTTCAGTCAATAAACATCCACTCTCTTCTTCTATCTTCCTGCAGACCCGTCGTTGTGGTCCCAGGACCATGTGCGCCAGTGGCTAGAATGGGCCATCAAGGAGTACGGCTTGCTGGAGATCGACATGTCCATGTTTCAAAACACAGATGGCAAAGAGCTCTGCAAGATGAGCAAAGATGACTTCCTCCGACTCACCTCCATGTACAACGCAGAAGTGCTTCTCTCTCATCTCAATTACCTCAGGGAAAGTAAGTCCACTCTATGCTAAAATATGTTTTGAATAATAAAAATAGAAGAAACCAACTGAGGTCATTATCAGTGTTGGGAGTAACTAGTTACAAAGTAATTAGTTACAGTAATATATTCCTTTTTTTTAGTAACTAGTAATATATTAACATTACTCTTTTGAAGTAAAGTAATTTATTACTAGTTACAATTTGAGTAACTTGCTAGTTACAACCCCCAACCCCTCAAAAGACATTTGCCAAGCAGTGTGATAAGATGTGTGTTGCTGTGGAAACGGAGCTGAAGAGAATATTTGAAGCCCAGGAGTATCAACAGCTGATGTATAGAATGACATTAATAAAATATTCTTTAGAATTGACTGTAGTTTAATAAAATAGTGAGAAAAATACAGTATTTCTGAAGTCATTCTTATGAAAAATGTAAATGGATCAGTTATAGCAGTGGTTCCCAAAGTTGGGGTCGGGACCCCACTGTGGGTCCTCAAACAATTAATGGGGGTCCTGGGATGTTCTCTAGAACTAAAAGTGAATTTAAAATCCTTACTAATACCATATATTTGCCCTACAAACTGTTATAAACAGTTGAATAAACATGATATACCAGTTGTAGATGTTTATGTTGTCATTATGTCCTTGTTTCATTAGTTTATTAGCAGTGTTTGTAGATTTTACCAGTGATGGTTGGGGTCACGAGTCTCTGCCACTGTTATTTTGTGGGTCAGAAGCCAAAAAGTTTGGGAACCACTCAGTTATAGTATTTTAGAACGCCATCACATATGACATTTTGCCAAAAGTAACTCAAAGTAACTCAAAGTAGTGTAACTTAGTTACTTTTTGGGGACTGTAATATGTAATACAAACTAGATTACATTTTTTTGCTGTAACTAGTAATATTAATATATTACAATTTTAAAGTAACTTACCCAACACTGGTCATTATAGTGATGACTTGAGAAAATGTTTTTTTTTTAATTACAAAAAGATGGTTTTATATCCAAATTCTCCCTTTGTACATTTGGCTATATAGGAGTGAAAATTTTGACTTAAACGATCAATCAAAATGTTTTTACTGGAGATCCTTCCTTCACAACCTTCACCCTATCATGGAAACCGAGAACAGTTTCTTTCCCTCTCAAGATAACCATCAACTACATCCCCCACTACACTTTGCTGGGCCTTATTCCACATGGTCCAGAGAAAGATGAAGGCCAGGTGCATCGCCTCAGGAATCAGAGCTCGGCCTGCGTGTTCAGCACAGCAAAGAACTTTGAGCTGCAATTTGCAATGGAGGCAACTAAATGTGAGCCTCTTACCTTTGAAGAATACCTCAGAGAAATCCTGCTTCATATGTTTCTTTGGGGAAACAAAGCCAGTGTTTTTCTGAGGCTGTATGCAAATGGCGTTTTGATATAAGATGTAACATCTGGAGTGGCTGTGGTTTGAATACACAACAGTCTCTGCTTTAGACTCATGAAAAATGAGTTTCTTCTGCCGCTGTTGCAGAGTATCATGACAGCACATTGGGTGGAGTGGCCGCTAGCTTTGCTATATTTAACTTTTCTCCCCCCCAAAAAATTGTGATGGACCTTGATGTGATGTAATGGGAACTGTATTTTGTGGGTGTCAACAGTTTTCTCTGTGTGCTGCGTCTGGGCAGAGTGAGATGCTTGCCATAAGTATAACAGCCTCATTGTGCGGCGCTGCAGCGGGTGGATCTGTCTGACCACCACTGGGCACGCTCTGCAGAGCAGTTTGCATAATGACCATTGGCTGCAGGATTTAGGCTTAGGCTTGTTGTAACTCTGCCCATTGCTGCACTTTTAAAAAATGTATACCTTGTGTGGTTTGGAAACAAGGAGGGGATCCTCTTTACTTGCTTGCAAATTAATTTGTATCTGTTCCCACCAGTCGAAAAGATGAATTCTCCCATGTCTGAACTGGATGACCTGTTTTGGGGCAGCTCTTCTGAGATGCAAAAAGTACACATTATTAACACCAAGAGCCTCAGGGCAAAATGCACCATATTAGTAAATGAGAATCTGAGGAAGACGCAAAACGAGAACTAGAAGGAAATGTTTGGGTTTTACGTAGACCCTGCAGGGCTGGTGAATTTTAAACTTAAGCTGTTCTCTCTTCTCCCCCACAGCACAAACAAACAAACAAAAAAAATCATAGCCGAGGAATAGCCCTGTCCAGAAAATAGACTTCTGGCTTCACTCATGAGAGCTTTAGCTCCGGCGAGCTTCCAGAATACAGAAACAGGAAAAGAATGGGGTAAAATCAGAGCCAAACCCTGGAAGTATTAGTGATTACAGGTCATCCAATGTCAAGCTCCTTTCCAAGTCTCTATAGTCTCAGATATTAACCCCAATCCTCCCCCCAAAAATTGATGGTGCAATCATCATCATCATTTCATACACACGTGTGCTTCCCATGTGTGCGTTTGGTCCAGTTTTTTGAACCTCTGAATAACATTCCTCAGCTTCATTAAGACTTGTACGAACACTTGGCAGAGAGCAGGGGTAGACTTCCCCACCCTATAGCCATGCCATAACAAAACATTCCTGCCACGTCATGCACGGGAACGCTGTTCAGACACCCACGCTGGTGCAACCACGGGCACGAGCTGAACATCTGTCTGGCTACCCAGCTGCTTACAGTAACAAGGGTTGTTGCCTGAGCATTATTTTGGCCTCATTGTCGGTCATTTATCCAGATTTTTATAAGTGATGGCCGCCCACACCCCAATGTGCTTTCAATTTGGGGTACAATTTGAGAATTTGTTCAAATTAGTCTGTCAGGGAGGGGACTGTGGACTGTTTGCTTTATCGCACCCATGTAGGTCGTTTTGATACCACATGTGCTGGAAGCAGAGTAGAGAAACAAACCTCAAACAGCAAGAGACTGTGTCTTCAGACAAGAGGAGCATTGGGAGAAAGACAAATATGTTAGAAAACTGAAAGCTGATCTGCTGTAATTCTAAAGAAACATAATAGTAGAGAGAAAATGAAGGAGTAAATCCTTGACAGATAGAAAAGTAACAGAATAGTAGTTATTTGAGGGTAACAACAGGAGGATGTTAGCCTGAGAAAGTCAGAGGATGAAACTTGATCAAATCTATTAAAACGTTGGGTGCAGATGTATTAGTTTTCTGTGTGTATGGAATTGGTTTGAAATGACTGAGAGACGTTGGAGAATAGCAATAGTTCTGTTTCCCAGCTGTCGCCATTGCTTGTGTGCCTGGATGGATTTACAACGAGGGAGTCAGGACTGAGAGGGAGAGTGATAAGTCTGGGCTTCTGCTCCGCTGCTGCTCACATCAGAGTGGGGGGGACATTCTCGAACCCTCAATAGTTTATACAGACCATAAACATCTGGGCTTGCAGGCTGAGTAGGGAAAAAGGAGTTCTGGAGCTCTCACTCTCGCCTTCCAATTTCTCCCCCTCACAACATTTTTATTGAGCTCCCCTTTGCATTAGTCCTTTCTATTGGCAGATTATCACTGCTGCAGCGGGGCTCAACAGCCTGGCCCTGAGCCCTTTAGCTGTCTGCTGTTAGCCACCGTAACAAAGCAGTCTGTGGCTGCTCACTTGACTTCTGGGGTTCAGACATTTAGTTTTTACAGGAACCTACGTACATGTCACAGCATACGTAAATGTAGATCGGAAGCAGACGTTATCAATATAAACACATACGTACATGTGAGCTTAGTTTTTATTGAAGAGACAAAGAATGAAAAACCATTTGTCTCCTGCTGGTTTTGTTCCCTGTTGGTATTTTGGGTGTTTTTCGCCCCCATAGAGGTTTAAGCAACACAAAGTGTCTCAGAATGACCTCCTTTCTTCCAGTGATTATTTTTTAAATGTATTTATGGGAATAGTCTCTGGGGGGTGAGTCTTAGCCTGAAGCAGAGGAGTTGAAGTATTCTGGTGTCTTGTGGGTAGGATGGAGTGAGAGTTGTACCAAAGGATCAGGACTTCATTTACGTTGATGAAGCTGTTTCTCATGAAGTGTTTCTTGTAACGAAACTGAGCCAAATGGCAGAGATCTCAGTTTTCTCATCTAGTAATGTTCCAACCCTCACCTACAGTCATGAGATTTGGACCAAGACATGAGAAAATGAAATCCCTAACAAGTGTCTGATATGAGCTTCCTCTGTAGGGTGGTGTGTAGTCATCATCAGGGGGAACATAGAGTAGAGACGTTGCTTCCCTTCATCAGACATAGTCAGCTGAGATAGTTCGGCTGATTGTGATGCCTCCTGGTTGCTTCCTTCTAGAAATTTGCTGGGCACTGGGAGAAATCACCGGGCAGACCCAGAAAAGGCTGGAGGGAATACATATGCTGTCCAGCTTGGGAATGCCTTTGGATCCCCAGGATACCTTGGAGAGTGATGAGAAGGAAAGGGATGTCTCAGATTCCCTTCTGAACCTGTCACCTCAGTGTCCCAACCTAGGATACGCCTCAAAGGATGGATAGATGGATGGATGGCAACAACCCTCACTGTCATGCCAACAAAGTGATTCAGTTATGTTCAGCCTCTACAGTTCAACCCAACTAATCAAACGTTGGAGATTTGAAAGCTTTTGTTTCGACAGAGCTGCTCTTTACCATCATTGAAAGAACCGAAAACAGTATCCTGTGGAAATATCTGCATCCAGCAAAAGACTGTAGATCATAGAAGCTGTTCTGATGGCACAATAGTTTTTATACTTGCCTGTAAGGGGTAATATTCTGGTCATGGTAATGTTGTTAGGATGGGGTTAGGTGACACAACAGTCAGATAGACACATTTAAGTGTCTTAGACCCACTATTTCAAGATCTTACCACCATCAGGTATCGTAGTTTCTATAACTTTCAAGTAATAACAAAGTGTTACCAAATTAATTGATTTAATTGTCACTTTTGTAAAGGTGAAATCAGAAACAGCATTTCTTTATGGCTATGGCTGGCTCTATTTTATGACTGTAGATATCCAACATGTCAGTACACATCATACACGACATGTTAATTCCTAGAACAACCCTGGTCTTTGTGGTCAAACCTTAAAAAGAGTTTTAGGTGAGGTCTTCTGAGGTTCCCAGGAAACAGTTCTGGCTGGTGGTAACGCCTGGAATGCAATCTCTGCGCCAAGGTCACTCACTTTGTCAATCCATTCATCCACCGCAGCCTCCACTGCATTAATATCACTTCACGTCTGTTAGCTCAGGCCTTTTAAAAAAAGGAGTGTTCTGTCGTTTTAATTAATTATAACAGAATTTGGAAAGAAGCGGCGTGTTGAGATGCAAGACAGATGTGTTTTGTATTTCAATTTTTAATTTATGCCCAGTCACAGCATTGGATTGGATTTGATTAAACAATGTATCTGCAACACATTAGTTTTATGTTAATAAAAATTAAAATGAAGGTTCAGCAGTTGCATTTGTTAGTTTTTGACTGATTTCTCATGGTTTGTCTTTCACCAGCAGACAGACCAGTGTTGCCTTATATAGCATGTATAGACATAAACACTATGATTTAACATGCTAATTAAAGGACCACTGTTTTGAGGCCTCAATTTTGACATTTAGTCTTCACCTTGCTTTGTTTTTAAAGGAGGAAATGACATAACATTGAGAACTCAATGGATGTCTGTCTGTCTATTGTGTTGTCTGTCACTCAAATCAGCAATGTCCTTAAAATAACTATAAGTCTTAAAGGGATATCCAGAGGTTTTAAAGTGGGTTTCTGATACAAAAAAGAAGAAAATGGTGAATGAGTTTCGACTAAGTGTGATGGAATAGAGATTCCTCCCAACCAAACAAGCTAACGGCTAGTCACAGCACGACTGTTTATACAAGAGATTACTCTACTGTTCTCATGAATGCTATTCACCATCTACCGGTATTTATTATTGCGTAGTGATTCTGTCAAAAACAATATCAAATTTCAGCTGAGAATATTACATGCTGAATCAGAAGTGCTACATAGCTCTCATGCTAATCGCTACAATGAAAGACTTTAGAATTCTATGAAAGGAACAGTGTTATAAAAATGATGACAGTGCATATGCTTGTAAAATAAAAATGAATTCTTGTGAAATTCTTGAGGTTAGAGTTGTTTCCTGATGGCAGTAGTCCAGTTTGGATTCAGCTCTATTGTGACTCGTCGTTAGCTTAGTCAGAACTAATCGATTTCTCAAAACTGAGGTCTTTTAAGGACCTATCTACAATAGCTAATATATAAATTATAATCTTTCTATTAAAACCTACTTCTAAAGTTTAGCTATAAACCATTCTCAAGTGATTATTTGCAAAGCTGCAGTTTCTGAAACCTTGGTGTTGGAGCTCATACCTCCAGAGACTCATCAGCAGAAAAAAAATGCCCAAACGGATCAGTTTAAATGACAATAGCAAGTTCAAGTCAAGAATAAAATCAATCATCAGGACTGTGTGAAGGTGTGTCTCTAATCACTGGAAGGCTGGCTGGAACCCATTTGCCGTCTTTTAGGTGGCAAGACATTCAAAACTGGGTGACCCTTGGTTTGTTGACAAAACTTAGACCACATGTTTGGAGCAACGGTATCATATAGCTTCACAGAATAAACAGGAGAGGCCTTCTGGGGGTCCAAGACAACGCTGAACAAGCCCAGAAAAATATCTATCCAAATTATGGGCATGTCATACTGGTGGATGGAGCTTTCTGAAAAACCCATCAGTCAAAAAAAGGGAGCAAAGAAAATTGTTTGTGGATGTTATGTAATCTAACAGACTCTGAACAGATGTGATGGAGAGGCGAAGTGAGAGTGTGGGTCTTAGAGGCCGAATGCTGGCCAGTCCTCCCACTGCGCTGTCGGATTTGACCAGGATGTGTTTGTTTTCTGAGAGAGGAAGAGGCAGTGCAAATAAATAGGCAGCGCAGCCAACACTTCCCTTCACCAGGCAGTCAGCTGTGGTCTCTTGTCTCATTCACTCTCACTCTCTGCTGCGCGGCAGTCCTGAATTTCTCTGTGGGATGGTTTGAGGTTTTCGCTGCAATGTTGCCTGTTTGCCTGTCTGGGTCAGCCCACATATGTGGCACACAGTAGGATAAGGGTTAAAAGTCCTTTCCTCCTCCCTTCACTCCCCTGTCTGTTCATCTTTCTCTTACACTTTTCCCCCCTCATTCCAAAGCTGTAGCTTCGGTGGCTCGTTTGCCCCCGTGTGCTTACACTGCGTGTGAGGAATTATTTTTGTATGGGGAGCTGCGTTTGATTGCTGTGCAGGGACCCTTCCTCATACAATGGCTCCCCTGTTCTAAGGCCCCTGGCTTTCTAAACTAGACCCAGACCCTTGGGGGTGCCACGGAGTAGGTAGGACTGGAAGGGGTGGGGTTTGGGGAGAATGCATCTGTGGAGCACCCCGCTCTTCCATCTCCATCGCTAACCCCTTATAAAAACAGACCCCAAGTCTGAAACGATGGGCCCCACTGGTATGGATCCTACATCAGACCTCAGGACATCACATACCTGCAGGGTTTTTTTTGTCTTCATTCCATTTACATTCAAGACTTTTATTGAAATCTCTCCATTCAGAAAAGAGCCATCCTCCCTTCTCAGCTGTGTTAAATCTGCACTCCACTCTCCGTGTAGTAACTGCCCTCGTGTTTTCTCTGTGGATTTTTGGGTCTGTTTTTCCACTCGCTGATTTATGCCTGGGGGCAGCTAAAATTAAGAGAGCATTTTGGTGCCGCCCAGGGTGCCTGTGTAAGTGGAGGAATGCAGTGCAGAGTTCTGCTCCATAAGGTGAAGTGAATAGGCAGCAGCCAAATGAGGACTCTCGCCTCCCTGGAGCAGCGTTTAGACTGAAAACGCTGAGAGGTTCTGCTCACATTCTAACATCACAGGTTTGCTCCTTTTGTTGGCCAGACTTACACGACAAAAAAACTTTTTATTATATATTTTTTTTTTAAACAGCTAAAGGAGCAAAGAAAGAAAGACAATTTCATTGTGCACTTTGAAACTAATCAGAATTTTCTGCTGCCACCTGCTGGCTACAACTTGCAATGACCTCACATTTTATAAATGCAAATATATTCTGATTATAAATTCAGCAAATGTTTTGATCAGGCATTTGTTTATTTACTTTATTCATTCTTTTTGGTCTCCTTACAGGTAGCTCATCATTATCCTACAACACACCATCTCACACAGACCCCTCCCAACGTCTGGCTGCCAAAGAAGGTAGGAACACTTTAAAAAAGTACTAACTGGGTTGTTGTGATTGCTGTCAGTAACGGAAAAAAAAACAGAAATAAATCTGCTGAATATAACAGAAAATAAACAGGAAAAATCAGATTCTGATTATAGTTCCTGTCAGTATTAGACATGCAAATAAACACACACATACACACACACACACACACACACACACTGAGAGAAAATAAATAAGCGCACTCACCAAACCAAAGCATATGCAGTGACTGAATGAAGATGACTAAGCTCTGGACAGGTGCAGCTTTTGTGTAGCTGAAGTGACACGAGCCGAGCTGCTGAAGCAGATTGCGCCATTCAAGGGCTGCTACCTGAACGCTGTGACAACACAGAGGAGCTGAGAGGGCCAGTGACAACACAGAGGCACGCTAACAAAACACACAGAGTGATGATTAGGGTTTTTTTCCTATAGCGTCAGGAGCATGAATGAATTTCAAATGCGGCGATTGTGGAAGAGAAAACACAAATGAGGCTGTTTATTGGTTGGACGGGGATCACAGACAGGTGCTGAGGCAACAATGTGTACTTACTGTAGATAGCAGGCGGGGGTGGATGTGTATGAGGGAATCACCTGGCACAAACAAACAGAGACTAAATCTAAAACCTGTGTTTGAGTAACTGCTTGAACCGTCTCAGATTTTGAGCTTTAAAAATGCAAGTGTTGCATTTAAAAAAGAAACAGATTTTAATTATTTTATTCCTCTCAGTATTAATTGTTTTTGATAATGTGTTTTTAAGCAATCAAAATAAGTTGTTTTATTTGGAGCTGTTTAAGTTGTTTTTTGTGGAGATTTGTTGAACACTTTAGTTGTTTTGTATTTCATTAATATTCTTCCATGAATTTTCCTAATGGTGTAGTTTGTATTTCTTATCTGTGGTTTTGTGGAGTACTTATGAGGAGTTTGTCTCTCAGACTGCAGCCAGAGTGACTCTAATTTGGAAAAATGGGAGAAATTTTCATCTAGCTTAGAGCAAATCAGGATAGGAACAATAAAAAAGAGTGAATTTATTATATTTAGACCGAGTCAAACCTCAAAGTGGGTCATGAGAACTCTAGGAAATGTTGTTACCTGATGCAGTGTTTAGGAAGTTGTTGCTCTTTTAGCTGAGCAGTTGTGTATTTTCTTACATCATGGCTGCCTGGTGGGTCAGACTTATTGCTTTACCTTTACTAAAATGACTTGTGCTTTTTCAGGCTGATTTAACAAAAGTAACATTTACAGATTTCACAGCCTTAAAATGAAGTTGTGGTTTATTATTAACGCTCCACTGGCTGCATCAAGATGTTTGCTTTGGTCACTTTTGAGAGGATTTAGTCAGACGGCTGTGTTGGGGTTAGATCACGAGGACTAGCACAAATTCATCCATCAATCAAAACCTTTTTTGTAGCTGAGCAGAGTTTCCAAAAACACATGCTAGCAGCAGCTCAGGATGACAGTCTCTTTCCTCCTGATACCTTTTTACTCTAAAAACATTATTTTGTGCTGACACGACTTGAATCGGCAAAGGCTGCATATCTGTAAGAAAAAGGGAAAAAAGTCATCCTTTACATTTGCTATTAAGTGTCACCACCAGAGTGTAGAGAAAGGACTGCAATAACAGCGATAGCCTCTCTCACAGGATGAGGGGCCCTATCGGAGCAGGGGCAGAGGAAAAACTAAGGGCTGATAAGTGTCACAGAATGCCCTCTGCCTCTCTCTATCTGCCCCAGTGGTGAGAGTTACCAGGCCTTGTACTTGTTCTCGCCCAGCTTCAGACTAATAGACCAATGGACGGTCCAGATAAGATTCTGCTCCGTCACCCCCGACCCCGGTCTTCCTGGTTCTCAGCGCCAGGTATTTGGACTGGCAGGAACACTGGGTCACTCCCTTCGAGAGCATTTCCTTTTCACAAGAGGTGATTTCTATAACGGGCTCCTGTAACACCGACCCCACCTCTGTGGACTCATGCAATATTTAGTGCTGTGAAAAGTGTCGGCCCTCTTACAATTGTCTTCTGTTTTTTTTGTCAATTATATGTTTCAGAGCAGCAAACAAACTTCAGTGAGAGTCAAAGAAAACATGAGCAAATGCAAAATTCAGTTTTCAAATAATAATTTGATTCATTAAGTGAAACAAGCCATCCAAACGAGTGAAAAAGTAACCACCTTCCTTTTAAAAATCAGCAATTATCTGTGATTTACCACATTATTTGGAAAGATTTACCAGCCACACCCAGGCCAGACCTGTAGAATTAAAACATCACTTCAATAGAACCAGTTTGACAACATGAAGTATAAGATAAAAGATCTCAAAAAGCAACACATCCTGTCCTGATCTTTGCTGCTTCAGGTCCTGGACGACTTGCTGTAATTGATGAAACCAGGAAATCCTGAAGGTGAATGTCTGACCATTGACCTTAAATAGGCTATTTATGCTGGAATCTCAAATGTGGCTGAGTTAAACAATTTAATAAAGAAGAATTCCTCCACGGTGATGTGAGACTTCTTATCTCAAACACTGGATTGTAGTTGTTGCCACCAAGGATGTTACAAGCAGTTCAATTTAGGGGTCACATACTTTTTTATATACAAAGTTGTTTTATATAGTTTTCACCCTTAAAATGACATTATTATTTGAAAACTGCATTCTGTATTTATCTTTGTCTGAAATTAAAACGCGTTTGTTGATCTGAAACAGCTGAGGGGAGAAAGACTTTTTCACAGCAGTGTTTATTTATCTTATTAGAAGACGCAGCAACATATTCAGACAAGAAACATGAAAAGTGTTGGTGACTCTGCAAGAAATGGTTCCTTCCTTTAGGGAAAAGCCTTTTTCAGCATTTGTGCAGACGAGCGCTGCCAGATGTTCTAGTTCATTTTGTCTTCTTGAAAACGGTCAAATACCTTACAGGCTGTGAGGGGTAGAGAAAGCACAAGTGTACGGCAGGAGACAACCCTTAATCTGCACCAGACTCAGTGGTGTAAAATGCAATGTTATGAATAAAACAGGGCATATAAAACATGGAATGCAGCAGCTATGAAACTCCATGTGTGTGTGTGTGTGTGTGTGTGTGTGTCTGTAGTGTGTGTGTGTGTGTGTGTGTGTGTGTGTGTGTGTGTGTGTGTGTGTGTGTGTGTGTGTGTGTGTGTGTCTCTACTGTTTTTCTATGGATAGACGTGCACGTACATGGTTTGGAACGTGTGTTCGAC
>SSNR01000185.1:790836-805020 GCA_006937965.1 Callopanchax toddi
CCCCCCCCCCCCCCCCCACTCCCAAAAAACAGCTAGTAGAACTTTGTACGGAGCTCCTTCCTCCTTTTGCTCTTTCACTTCCCTGCTGTTCATTTAGCACATGTTAAGAAATGAAATAATCATAGGAGCTCCAACTGTTGATGTCAGTTTTAAGATACGCTTTAAGTTGTGTTTTGAAAGGAGTCAGAGAGGAGAGTTCGTTTAGGAAGTAGCTCCCACTTCTAAGACGTTAAAGTAACTGGGTATCCCCTCTGCCCGGACCAGAGCGGAGCTGGGTCGCCTGCTGGTGTTTTCTTTTCAGATTCCAAGGTTGCATTTTGTCTGACTCAGTGGGTTTTTTTTCTTTCCCCCCTCTCCTGTACATGCCTTTTCATGCACTTAGCTCTAATATCTTTGTCTATATGTATCTCCTTTCTTTTTCTCCCAATGCCCCAACCCTCCTCTGCACATCCAGAGGTAAAAACTGACTTTTTTTTGTTGTTTTTTGGTGGGTGGGGGGGGGGTTTGGTTGGTGGGGTGAGGTGTTGTGGAGGGGGCTGGCAGTGAGTAGAGGGGAAAAAAGGGCCAGTAAAACAAAGAGGGGTTGTCTGCAGGAGAAGCAGGCAGGAAACACAAGTCTCCCTGGACTCTCCCCAGTCGCTGCTCCTTGGCTCTCCTGCAGCCCACACCAGATTGAACCTGACAGCCCCTCTGAGCCGCAGCAGCCTTCTTTCCCTCTTCTTTCACGTTTCTGTTACACCTTCTTTCATTTGATCAAATTCTAACATTCTTTTTTTTAAATATATTTCTTGTAACTTTGCTCCTGGCTTTTTAGGCCCCACAGAGGAATTTTGTGAATGAGGAAAATATTCATCGAGGTGACAGCACAATCTATCTTAACAGATATTGTAGAAGTTACTCCTTTTCTGAAGCACTGGGAGTGTTAAAAATAAAAAGTGCTAAAAACTGGAAAGTCCCCAAACAGAATAAATTGTGAGGAAAATTCAGCTTGAACAGAAAGAAAACTCTAAACGACACAAGTAGATTGACATATTCAGAATACAGATTCTGACAGTAGATGAAGAATTAAACATTTTAAAGAAATGGTTTGACAAAAACTTTATTTTCACTAAAAAAAGGATGAAATTTAGTCAAAGGCAAATAAAAAATATTTAATAAATGATGTTGGAATAAAAAACTACATGAAATCAGATTTGGAGGAGGTATGATTAGACAATGCATTAGAAGGCTCACAAAAAATATGTAAAAATTAAAAATAAACATCAAAAACAATTATAAAATTACTAAAACTGAAGATTTCAAAGCAAAAATCACTATATAGATTGTGTTGTTTATTAATACTTTCATAGAGCTCAGCACTGCACTGACCATGTATAAAGCTTCTAATAAACTCCAAGATTCAAACAGAAGCTGTTTGGAAAAAAAACCATTATATGAATTAAGAGAAAAATGTATGTTTGAAAAATGAAGGTCAGGACTAATATTAAAATAGATGTACATCAATAAGAAGGGTTAATGTGTGAATATAGTTGTAATGAGGAGTTCAAATTATTCTCACGTTTTAAATAAAAGTAGATAAATATCAGATGTTAAATATAACATTAACATTTTGATTTTCTTCACCAAGTTTGTTTATATAAATGATATTTCCTTGATTTATTGTTTGATTGTTTTGTGTCAAGACTTCTTTGATAGATTGATTGATTTAACTATTTATTTATTCATTCATTCATTAAGTTAATTATGTTTTTGGCTGATATTATTTTGAAAAAGAAAATCTTAATAATGGCCCAAAAAACATAAAAACTATCAATTACTTGATTAAAATTCTTTTTTTTTTTTCTGTATGGTGACTTTCAAATTACCAGATGAACTAAAATTCCAAACAAGTTTAGAATACACTACAGATATAAAGTATGAAATGAGGAGTTGGATTTAGGAGATATTTTAGTTGATTTCTTTAACTTGTCTCTGCACTTTGACCCACAAGAGGGCAGTGTTGTATAGAGTGTACAAATGTCTGGACAGGAGTTCTGAGCAGCAATTTAATGTTTCTGATTGGTGTCAAAAAGGTTACACAGGTAAAGATGACACCCAAAAACCAAATAGGTGAAAAAAAAAAAACAATTTATTATGCACATTAAACAAGACATGCAGTTAAGAACAGTACAGATGTGTGCAGAATACACAGAATGTTCAATATTATGTGAATTATTATTTGATTTGTCTAAAGAAAATTGAGAACAATATTTTAAAATATCACATTTTATTTCTTCAGGATTTGGAAATGTCTCAACATCTGAATCATATTAATTTTTGACCAACCTACTCACAGTTAGCAGGTTGTTACAAAGATCTGACCAGACTTATAGCTATGGTATTTTTTTCCTAAATTTATGTTTTGTTTTGTTTGCCTATAATTAGAAAACCATCCACGATAAAAACAACTCTTATCAGGCTGAATTTATAGAGGGTTTTATAAAAATGTTAATTTCCTGTCATAACAGGAGTTTATGTGCATTAAAAAACATAATAACCCAGACAGATCACCTGCAGACATGATAAAAAGATTTATGTATAACATGCATAATGACAGTGGTTGAT
This sequence comes from Callopanchax toddi, assembly GCA_006937965.1. Taxonomy (NCBI): domain Eukaryota; kingdom Metazoa; phylum Chordata; class Actinopteri; order Cyprinodontiformes; family Nothobranchiidae; genus Callopanchax; species Callopanchax toddi. The sequence goes on from SSNR01000185.1 coordinate 793,441, forward strand.
TTATAAAATCAAACTGACCGTTTTAGTTCACAATTTGCAACTTTTTTTCAAACTCAGCATGGACTGCAGGGAAATGAAATAGCCTCTTGACCTTCTAACAGCTTGCTGATCCCATCGACAGCCACTGTCATCCCCATTCCACTGTCTCCGTCCCACTGGGAGAAACTGCTGACAAAAGGATCTGCGAATGAGAACACTGAATAGCATGTTTGGCACGGCACTGTGTAAAGCATCTCTGACCACAATAAACGTCATGTTTCCCCGTGTTCTGGTAATCTGCATGAGCCTCAGTCATGCAAACAATCGAGGGTGCTGGCCAGGTGCAGGGTGAGCGAGAACCGGGGAGTTTCTGAGACACTGCCATGGGAACGCCACAGCCTCTGTTACATGCACTTGTGTCAGAGTGATTGATTGTTGGTGGAATCTGTCCAGCTTCATGCGACAGGCACAAAGCAGGTAGGACTCATCCAGACTGGGTCGGTTTGTTAACCTTTTATGAAAGCTGCTTGTGTAGGGAGATGAGATGAGGGTTGATTTTATGTACACACATTGTCTATGTGTGTGTGTGTGTGTGTGTGTGTGTGTGTGTGTGTGTGTGTGTGTGTGCGTGTGTGTGTGTGTGTGCGTGTGATGTACGTTAATTTGCATCAGTACTTTTGTTTGTGGTCAGGGTGTTGCAAGCTGCTCAGCCAACTGCACTCTTGATGAAAGATTGTGCCATTGACATTTTAACCACCACACTGAGCCAAACCAAACCACATGACCTTGTCCGGATATCCTGTGGAGAAACTCGTTAGCTAGTTTCTGATTGATTTATTTGTATTTGACACAACCTGTAACTGCTGAATTCTTGTGACCCTATAACTCAGGGGTTCCTAAACCTTTCAGCTTCTGATGCACAAAATAACAAACGTGTAACCTCAAATATCTAAGTGAACAATAGCGAAAACACAAACCACTTAAATGTGTACTGCGCTACTTTTGTACATTAATGACTATTATATTAAAGTCTTGCATCAATTTTTGTTGTTTCATTTGATTTCTGTATTTCACCTCAAGATCCCAACATATTGGTTTGCACCATAGTGGGGTCATGACCCCAACTTTAAGACCCACTACTCTAACATAGGCTACACCAAATTGAAAACTTTGCAATCATGTGTACCAAGGGCTTAGTTTCTAGTTGTGATTTATTATGTTTTTGCAGAAATTTTGTGCTATTGTACTGCCAAAAATTCAAATTCCAACATGCTTCAACTATTTTCTATATATCCCAAAAGTAACTTAGGAGTTGTTTTTTTCTTTTACATTAGTTTAAGCCATGACAACATGTCTTGTTGTATAAACTATATAAGTAGTAGTGTAAAGAGAACCACATTCTGATGAGACTCAACAGGCTTAGTGTCAATGGGAATTACATCACAAACAAACAGTCGCTGTGTGAAAAGAAGCTGTGCCAAAAAAGAAATCTTTAACTCTTTAAAGGACAAGTGATCATATGCATTTGATCACCTATGCCTGTGTTAAACTGTGCAGTCTAAACCCGAAAGTTTTACAGAAAGAAGGAAAATAAGTCATCACAATTAGATAAATTCATTAAATATCCAAGTGTTTCAGGAAGTGCCCTTTAAAGGGTTAACTTTAAGTGTCAGATGGGTCTAGTTGTCACGACTTTAAATTATTATTTGGCTACATTGTTTTATGTAGGAGATATGGCAAGTTAAAAAAAAGACCCTCCACTTCCAATTTTGAAGGGAACACACTGAGCTCTGCCCTGTGGGAGGATTATAGAGAAACTGTACGTCCTATGCAGCAATGAGAGACACACACGGTAAAAGACGACAAAACACCTGTTTTGGTATATGATGTGTATATGTGACAAAACATCATCACAGTAAGGTGAACCAAAGAACTAAAAAATCCTAAAATTGTTATTCTGCTAAAACAGTAAAAGCTATGAAAATGAAAGTTCAGACACATAAAGCTCATCTTTGTGTGACCTTTGAACCTGTTCAACCTGTGAGGTAGAAATCTAACAAAGCAGTTTTCTCAATTGTTTCACCAAAATCCCATTGTGTGTATGGAAATCGTTTGCAGTATTTGTACATATGCCCCATACAATGATTGGCTATCTAAAGTCATAACACACCATTCTCAATCACACTAAAAATCGTGAAAGAAATGGAAGAATAATGAGCAAATTGCAATAAGGGTGCTTCTACACTTATGCATTGGCACCCTTAATGGTAATCAAAACTATAACTGCTGAACTTTTTCTATAAATTAAGTCCAACTTTTACATTACGAGTTAATAAAATTTACCTTCATGTTTTCTGTCTCTATCAGATCCTTCGTACGATGCTGTACGGCGGACTGGGTGGTCCAACAACATGCACAGTGGCAAAGGTAAGATCAGGTCCTGCAAGTCATCAGAGATATATTGAGTATAGTGCAAATTGTATGTAGGAATATTACCTAAAGTTTGTATCACATTGGACTGTTAGAGATTACACAGGCAAAAACATTCATCCAGCTGCCGCCAAATTTACTTTGTACCTCTGCTGACATTCTTCAAGATCTATACTTGTATTGATGTGTTCTCTGAGTGATATATCTCCCTCTCTGTCTCCTGCTTGGTGACCATTGATTGTCTCCATCTTAGCAGGCTCACCAGTAGTAAATCAGAATGTGACCAAGTCCACCGAGCAGCCCAGAGCTCAACCAGGTAACTGTTAACTCCTCACCTCTAAGGGCTGATGTATAGAGTCAGCATGTAGATCTCAGCTTGTATCAAATACCTTCACCTAGACTTGTTTCCTTCTGTTGTTATGTTGATACCTGAGACAGCCTAGTGTAATTACACTGTGTTTACAATAGTGCCTAATCTGGATACAATGACCATAACAGCCATAATAAATGCCAAATGATTCGATTTGTATCACTTTTATAAATCTGCAGCCCTTTGGAGTCTATCAACACCACATCTCTCTTCATAACAATCGATTTACAAATTTACCTTTAGGTGTTCCCATTTAAACCCTCCACCCAATCCTGTTCCTAATAGTATTTTGTATACATATTTTATAATTCTGGAGAAATATTTTTGCATGGAAAGTTTAAGGCTTTTTAAAACACTTGACAATTTTTATAAGGATAAGGATTTTTATAACAAAGTGACAACATATCTATGCCTTGAATCCATCAAGACATCTTTCAGGTGTTCAAAGGGAAAGGATGAATAGCACACCCCCTCCAGTGAAAAGCAATGGGAGGGGGGGGGACTGTCTGCAAGGGAAAATGTGTATTATCTGAATTTTGTGCAACAGTTCTATCGTAGAAAACACTGGTAGACATGGGACATGTTTAGAAAATGGACATTCTCAGTAACATAAGATGTGCTGGTTTCTTACTATTAGGGCTATAGCTTTTTAAAAAGTGTATTTTCATACAGATTTAAACACATTGGCTGTATAGTTTAGTAATTATATGTATGACACCACAATATGCTGCATGCAGATGACTGGTCTACTTCATTTGTTTACAGACCCTTACCAGATCCTGGGCCCCACCAGCAGTCGTCTTTCCAACCCAGGTGAGATCTTCGACATGGTCAAATCTTCAAATTGGGTGCTGGTTAAATTGTTCTTCATCTACTTTATACTCTCAACTTGTAGTTATCACTGGTATACAAATATATATATTAGTAGTAATATATTTTAATCACTATGTGATTGGGTATACCCACAGTAGCCATTAATACGTCTTATGGTAATAGTACCATTTTGCATTAATACATTCTGTAGTTTTTTGGTACACACTAGCTACAACTACAGAAGTACATCTTGGCAGAAGTACAAATTGACCCAAAGCCCTTTATGTTGCATGAACAGATACTTTAATCAGCAATACATATGAAATGTAATTCTAATTGTATCCCTTTTCAGGTTCAGGTCAGATCCAGCTGTGGCAGTTCCTCCTGGAGCTTTTGTCTGACAGCGCCAACGCTGGCTGTATCACCTGGGAGGGAACCAATGGCGAATTTAAGATGACAGATCCAGATGAGGTGGCGCGGCGTTGGGGCGAGCGTAAGAGCAAGCCCAACATGAACTATGACAAGCTGAGCCGTGCATTGCGCTACTACTATGATAAAAATATCATGACCAAGGTGCATGGCAAACGCTATGCCTACAAGTTTGATTTCCACGGCATTGCTCAGGCACTGCAGCCTCACCCCACTGAATCATCTATGTATAAGTACCCCTCGGACCTAGCCTATGTGCCTTCCTACCACGCCCACCAGCAGAAGGTCAACTTCGTTTCCCCGCACCCTTCATCCATGCCAGTCACCTCCTCCAATTTCTTTGGACCAACTGCTCAGTACTGGAGCTCACCCACTGCTGGCATCTACCCCAACCCAAATGTTCCTCGCCATCCTAACACTCACGTGCCATCTCATCTGGGCAGTTACTATTAAAACAACCCTTTTTGACCATTGACCATTCTTGAAAATTTCCCCTTTCCCCCACCAAAATCCACAATTGCTGACCTGCACTCCTAATAACGCCAAAGACTGAATTTAAAGAGGCATTATTACTCTAAAGGAATTTTGTTCCTGAATGAAGGATTATAAAAATAAATTTTTTTGTGTAAAGTTCTATAAGCAACTGGATACTATGGTCCAAAATGGAATACTACTTAATTTTACAAGACTAGTAATTATTTGTTTGTTTTATGGATGCACATCTGAGTTTCCTGTGCCTTTCTTTACCATGCACCTAAAAGCTTTACATATAAGCTAGTAAGTGTCCCTTCTAAACGTATACCAATGCCTAAAGATGAACTAGAGTCTGCCTGCCTTCTCGCCATGCTACAGCACCAGACATGGACCTAGTATTCATGGGTCTCAATCTACATCTTTCTCAGTACATTATGCTTGAAAGCGTCTGGCTTTGTCGCTTGTCTACCACCTTGTTGGGGTTTCTTCCACTGTCTCTGTCTGCTTGTTTGCATCCTTTTATATATGTGTGTGTGGAGAGTCCTCTGGATTTTGTTGGACAAGGAAGAGGTCTTGTGAAATGGACATTTCTTAGCACTGAATAAAATTTGGCGACTGGAATATGCCGCTCAAGATGCCATTTAATTTATCCTCCAAACTGGAAAGGAAGGCTGGAGAAGCGTAAGACGCCGTAGAATGAAGCGCTGTATGTTTCGCCGACCTGTCTCAACTCAGTCGCTTGGAAGTGTTTTCAGCGTATTTTGTGAGGAGCCGAAGGAGACGATGGGTGACGTGTGGAGCACAGTTGAGTCGATTGTGTTGCGGGAGCCGTGTCAAGGAATAATTGCAGTAATTTGCAAGAGTAATTCCGCCCAGGTCGAATGTTTTCAGTGGACCACACACTGAGTTGTTAAGTGTTTGCCGTGTTTTTGCCTCTCAGCCATGCCATTTCATGACCTTCTGTTGCTCAAACCATGACAGTATTAATGTGAATGTCTTCTGATTTGTGAAATACATGTAAAAGAAAATTTAGCGTATGTCAGATGTGGTTCTTTTGTTTAAAAAAAAATTACATGTTCACCTAAATTCATTAATCTGAAACACAGCATTCCCTTTTGAGTATGTGACTGTGTTGTCTACCAATGTGTTTCTGGATCTATACAAAGTGCCTTGGGCTCATCTAGTTTTAATGTGTGCTCAAAATCAAAGTTCTAACCTTTCACCAAGTTAGTGCCATACTTTTAACTGCTGATTTGTTTCATATCTTTACCATCGACTGAGAATGAGACATCACTTAATCTTTACTAAAATCGATTCTCTTTCTAAAATCACAACTTTTGATTTTAGCTGCCATGCTGTCTTCAATTTATAGGCCAGTCTGCACCGTACAAGTCACATTTATAGACAGTCAAATTGTATTTTCACCAAGGCTGGATCATAGGATGAGAGCAGCGTGTTTCTTCGAATGTTATTTCTCACTGATCTCAAAGCCCAGCAAAGTGCAAATGAAGACAGGATTTTTTTCATCTCCACATAACAGTGTGTCAAAATTATATCCATCTGCAGGTGTTCAGAGCTGTTGATATCAAAAGTATTTCTATGGACAAACTGAAAATAGACACTTGAAAATAAATTACTTGCAACTAAGTGGTTTATCGGAGAACAAAACCAATGAAGTATGACGAGATGAAACAAAGAAATCCTCAGATTCGCAAACGCTGTGCGTTTGTCAGACCTATTTTTTATTATTTTATAAACATCAGTCAACTAGGCATTAGAGCAACTTACTGTATAAATTATGCAGAGTTATTTTCATATGTGACACAGTATAAGGAAGTCAAGAGAATTAATACGAGTTGACCTCGGTCAAAAATGCAAAACTTTTAAGTCCATTTAGTTTGTTAAGCATTTGAAGTGTTTTTATATCTGTACATTTGGGCAATACACTTTAACATTTTTGTTCTCTCATTGCTGTTTTTTTAAAATCCAGTTGTAAAATTCTAAGTGCCTTTACATGTAAAAGATATATATTTTTTGTGTATTCCCAAAGCCACAAATGCCTGATTTCTTTCATTTGTATGCAACGTGATGGGAATGGATCATTTCAACTATCACACTTTCCATGGCTAAAACTCCTATTTGGCCCTGTGCTTTAAAAGTTTTCAGGTATTTTATACTCAGTAATGCAGTATTAATATTTACATCTGGCTTTTGTTGCAGATGTAGCTTTAAAAGAACAAATTAAAAGGGAACATGTCATTTGTAGCATAAAGAATTATTCCAGCGTACCCACGATGTTCATGTTTCATAAGCATTATCAATGAAAAGGGATCTGTGCTACTTCATATATGCAATGTATTTTGGATATCAAATGTGTTATATTTGTGTATAACCAATTAAGCAGTGTATTGTTATTATTATTTTATTTCCAGCAATGTATGAAGTAAACTCTTTGGAAAAATGGCTTTTGTAAAGGAAAATGTGACTAAATAAATGTTTTTACCTCTCTAGTAATTTTTTGTCTGCCTTTAACGTGAAATGAATGTCAGCTTTGGTTTTTTATTAAAACACAAAAAAATAAACAAAAACAAAAGGAAGTATTTCTAAAATACATCAGTGCATTTAGGAAAAAACTTTAGTTAATTTAACTTTCAGCACATTTTCAGTCAGGTACACTTTAACTTATTTATTTCACTTTATACAGGAAGGTATTTGTACCTGCTAACAAAAAACATAATTTCCTTCTTAGTATTTCTAATAACTGAGACTTAACAAAATATACATTTACATTTTTTTATATTTATTTTAACATTCAAGCTCAAGCTCAAAATTTAAAGTAATATTTAATTTTGTTTTAGCCAGCATATTTGAAAATAGGTTTATACATTATTATTGTTTTAAACTATAAGAAGGCCTAAAACAAAATTATAAAATAGACACTAAATACATGTATTTATATTTCTAATATAAACATGCTTATTGCACTTAATATTCCTTTTTTTCTGCTCTTCTCTTTCTAAAGTAATGTTTGGATTCTGGGAATCTGGAGTTAGCTAGCTGATCGGCTGTAGTTCTAGTCCGTAGTAGCATAACCTGCAGTAGAATGTTTATTTCACTGAGACAAATGCTTCCAATTTACAATATGTAGCTTGTTTTAAATGTTTATTCCAAAATAAATTAGCCTTAAAAAGAGTGATGGGTGTTGATTCTATGGTTGACCATGTGTTAAATGCTGGCAGAAGAAAATGCCAGTCTCAAAAATGCTTATAGGTTCTTTTCTAGTTCTTTACATGTTTTGACGCGCATCTGCGGCCTTCATCAGAAGTGTCACTGGTGTTGGTGTGACGTGTCGTTTATCAGCTGTTCTTCCCGTTCTCAAAGAACGTACATGTCTGAGAAAAGAACCTATAAGCATTTTTGAGAAAAAAAAAGACATAATGAACACAGTAAAGTAAAATGCCAGTCTGTCCAGTATGTACACCATACAATCTGAATTTTTTACAACTTGAGAAAACTGAAGCAGCACAACAGAAAGTCTGTGGCATTTCATCATAACACATTAAAAGCATATGTAACTTGTGATTTTGGGACAGGTTTTTTTGTATGCTGAAAACGGAAAGCCCTGAAACCTGATGAATGGGCAAATGATGGTAAGTATAGGAAGCTAGCAAAAAAGATTTGCTAATGAGAGTCATGAGTAACATAATTAATTCATTTTCTTTACCCACTTATTCCTGTGCAGGGTTGCAGGAAGCTGGTGTCTATTTCCAGCAGTCTTTAACCAAACTTGTTACTTCCTGTAAAACTAGAAAGTACTTATGACTGAGGGCAATGGAAAGTGTGATGAATAAGGTCAAATAGTGTCCTGACGGGCTTCTCTATATTTACCACTCTGTATGACTCTATGGTTGCTTCTGTGTTATGTTATGTTATATGCTTCAGGTATTTGGGGGTTTTGAGACGCACCTGAATGTAACCATTCAATATCCAGAGCAGCGCTATGAGGTTCTTCTTAAGAGTTCAGTATACCACTAGGACTGTCATAGAGGGAATATGGGGTGGGAACCCTATCTGATCAAACAGAGAGCAGAAGTTGTGCGATGGTGGAATCACCTTGTGTGTTGTTTACCTGAAAATAGGCTCACCAGAAAAATCTTTAATTGGGACACATTTCATAGATATCCCTGGTCAAAATATGTTTTAGCAATATTTTCCTTAACAAACAGAACATTTTTATTTGTTAATAATTTGCAGTGCAAAATAGGCCTATATCACTTAAAGGTACAATAGGGAATTTGGTTAACAATGTAGCTTAAAACGTTTCTTTTTTTCATGCCTCCTAACATCGTTCTAAAATAGTACAGCTATAAATATATTGTGGTAGTTAAAAAATAAATGATAGAAATTAATAAGGTGGTTCTCTCTTTTTGCGGATGACGTGGTCCTCCTACAGCATCATCAGGCTCTGACCTGCAGCTCTTACTGGGGAGGTTTATAGCCGAGTGTGAAGCGGCTGGGATGAGGATCAGCACCTCCGAGTCTGAGGCCATGGTTCTCAACCGGAAAAAGGTGACTTGCCAACTCCGGGTTGGGAGAGAGGTCCTGCCTCAAGTGGAGGAGTTTAAGTATCTCGGGGTCTTGTTCACGAGTGAGGGAAGGAGGGAGCGGGAGATCGACAGGTGGATTGGGGCAGCATCTGCAGTGATGCTGACGTTAACCGGTCTGTTGTGGTGAAGAAGGAGCTGAGCCAGAAAGCAAGGCTCTCGATTTACCGGTCGATCTACCTCCCAATCCTCACCTATGGTCATGAGCTTTGGGTAATGACCGAAAGAACGAGATTGCGGATACAAGCGGCTGAAATGAGTTTTCGCCGTATGGTGGCCGGGCTCAGCCTTAGGGATAGGGTGAGGAGCTCGAACACTCGGGAGAGACTCAGAGTAGAGCCGCTGTTCCTACATGTCGAGAAAACCTGCAAATTTCTCAGTGCATGGCAACAAAACACACAGGGTAACATGATGTCAATGCAAAGACAATCAGAAACTGTTCACAGTCAAATTATAAATAAACTCAGTATGACCAAATAAACTGTGCTTTACTGTGTGGAAACTTTTATAATGAGCAGATCAGGCTCTGCATACCCAGAATAATCATGAAATTCTACCATAGCCAACCTTCTGTGTTGTCTTAAGAAGGCTTTGGAAGTAATGAGAACACACAGTTTTCTAACAGATAATGCCATCTTTTAAAATCTCAAATGTAATCTCCAGCAAGCTGTTCTAATTGCTGATATTTCAGTTGGTTTTGAAGTGATGACGTTTTGATGACTTGCACCACTCAGACACATTGTGTCATATGTAAATGATCTGAATGTCCGTAATGATTAGGATAGCTTTAAGAAAACACAGGAAACGCTGTGTATATCCACCACCCTGATCTCCACCCACCAGCTGTATGTTGTACAAATATCAACTCCCAAATGAAGTATCCCAATAACACCCAAGAATTAAACTTTTATATATGATTAGTTTGTATCAGTTGCGTGACTTTTTTTAGCAGAAAAGTCTTTAATAGGAGCTGGACATTTACCAGTATAATTGCTGCAGATCTGTTGGTTTTCACATAGATAAGAATATGGATCACATGGTATTCAAACATGTGTCAATCATATAACTAATAATTTACTTTAGTCGTGTTTATTAGCAATGTTGGGTGCAGATTCAAGATGGAACCCATAAACGTATTGACCCGAATATAAGACGAGGGTTTTTTCATTGACAATAATGTCAAAATGTGGAATCGTCTTATAATTGGGGTCTAATTAGTGATTCATTCTGATAGATGTTTGGGTCATTACATGACCGCAACAACAGAGGGCGCCAGCATTTTGTAAAGCCAATAAAGATTGTTTCTTTAAAAAGTGAATTTAATTCTTTTTTTCTGAAGATTAGTCTTGGAAAAGGGGTGTTGTCCTATATTCGGTTCAATGACAGAGAGGTTCTAGATGGAGGTTCTTATGGTGCAACCTGTAAGAGCTTCATGGAAGAACACAGTATGTCCCCGTGTTTCTCCAGACTGATAGTTCAGGTTTCATGTTCAGAACATGCGGTGTAATTTATGGACAGCTGGTTTGACAGCTTTCATCTCACTTCCCCCGTGTTGGGTGTGATTCCCATTTATTGAGACAACTTCACTTTGTTTACAGACAAGAGGCCAATATAAGGGTTGGTACCTGTCCTTCTGTTGCTTTGACCTTATTAATCATACAGCTAATATGTCATTTTATTTTTGATAGACACAAAGAATAATATGACCGACACATTTGTTGACTGCAAAAAATATCATTTATTTTCATGTTTTTTCACCCCTGAGGTTACATACAAACAAAACTGTACACATTATTGAGTTTCATACTATAGTCAATGCTGCATGCATCCACATTAGACCTTTTCTGAGAGCTGTATTCTCTCAAAATTGCATCATCCAAATAGAAAAACATAACTACACCACTTACAATATTTTTAAATGGTCTTACAGACCAGTTTTTTGCTAGTGCCAAAGTACTTGCATAGTTCAGCATGCTCATTCATTTCATTTGATCAGTCAGTCTCATTCAAACGTGTCAAAATGTGCACAACGGCCTTCATAACTTAGTGACCAGCCTATTTATAATGACATTAGCACCGTCTCTTAACTACGGAAGCCCTGAACGGCAAGCGAGGAAATTTTTTTTTAAGGGTGGCCAATTTTCTAAGTCTGGGCAATTTTATTGTTCATCTTGACTTTCTGACTTCTATAAACCCTGAATAGCAAGTCAAAAAAGTTTTTTCTTTAAAATCTGACTCATTTTCTAAGTATGGTGAAAAATATTTTTTCGCTTGACTTTCTGACCTGTACAAACGGAAAAAAAACTTTTTTTTGAAACATTGTCACAACTGTTCTAATATACTTAAACTGTTGTAAAAATGAGAATTAAAAAAAAAAAAATTTTTCTTTCCACTTAAGCAGCCCTGAGTGGCAACTGGAAAAAAATATTTTACTTAGGCTCATTTTCTATTTTTCTTGTAATGCTTTTATAACGCCACCAG
>SSNR01000185.1:807793-859842 GCA_006937965.1 Callopanchax toddi
ATTTCACAACAGCCACTATTTCTAAATGTACTGTTTATAGTGTTTTGATGTGTTTACTGCTTAGAATTTTCAACTCAACAACGCCGATTGTCCAGCTCTTGCATTCAGCTGATTCTAAAACCAGAACTCTTGGCCTATTGTGATTCTCTGTGGTTCTGTAAACTTCCTCAGTAGCTCTGATGTAGTTTATTATCCGCGTTAAGCACCGCGATCACGTCATCGGCGCTTCTCACTCATAGAACCGTGTAGTAGTGGCTGCATGATGCATTCAAGGACAGTTCGTGAATTCGGCTATCTACTCTGAAATAGCACATAAACTTGTATTAAACACATTGATATCAATGCATTTCACTCCTAATACACATTTATCTTAATACTGGAGCTGTTTTACATCAGCATCTTTATTAATGATTTAATGTCGTATAAAATAGTAGCAAAAAGATGCATTTGACACGTGAAAACAGCACAATGTGGAGAGTACAAGAATTTCAAAACAGTAGTTTGTTCTCTGACAACATAAAGTACATTTGTTTAATATTTAAACATTTTTGTTGCTTCTTTAAATGATGTTGAGGCAGTAAGATTCTTCTAATTTGTTTTTCTTGTCAAAATCTACAGGAAAAGTGCCGACTGTACACCTCCAGGGTCCTGGTCCAGTTGAAAGTCCCTATTTTGGCCAAGTTCCTGCACCTGAATGGACGAGAAGGGTCTGGCTGCGGCCGCTGTGGAGCTCCACAGTAACCGGAAACACGTGACCTCCACAGTAGCCAGAAGAGAGGCGAATATCCTTTTTCTAGATTGGCTGTGGGGATTTCAAGCAAGGTCAACAACCCTCCCCCTAACCTAACTCTAACCAATTTCGGTACGGTATTTCCGGTTAGTGTGGAGGTCATGTGTTTCAGATTACTGTGGAGCTCCACAGCGGCTGCAGCCAGATACTATTGGAATGGACAGGGAATGATGTGTTTTATGCTTTACAGCAATGTGTTAATGTTATTCCCATATTTTATGATAGCATAATCTAAAGTTATAAGTTTATTAATAAGTCTGCAATCTAATTTTCCCCAAAAAGTACATAATTTCATTGATTCATTCCTCCTTGGAGTACCTCAACCTGCTTTTTTGTTTTATTAATATTATATTACTGTATAACATTATTACATGTCTGTATGTTGTGTGTGCATGAAACAGAAGTCAAATTCTTTGTGCACACAATCTTGGCCAATAGAGATGAATCAGCTTCCTAAAGTTGAGCCCGTTATGCACATGCAGCATCCTATCCACAACACCCACATGTGTTATTGATGCTGCAGCTGGACCTATCAGTGTTGTGTGAGATTTAGGAAATGTGATTTCATTGGTCAGTGCTGAGGATAAATCTGCCCAAATACAGTATCAACATTAGCCATGTGACCATTTAATGTTTTTGTTGTTTGCTTAGTTTAGTAATAAAGCTGATGATTTTTTATATAAAGTAATTTGTCATTCTTTCATTTTATTAACAAAGGGAGTTCACTGGACATCAAAGAACCTGTCTTCAGGTCCAGTCACATGTTAAAGCCAAACAAAAACCATCCTCATGGTTTATGAATATTTGGATATTGTTTAATCACTATATATCTAAATCGACCCCCTTTATAAATATTTATGTACATTACAGTTAAAATTAAGATTTCACAAGTTATTGGCAAAGAGTTGCTAGTCTCAAAGAATTATCTTGGACTTTCATCTATGCAGAAAATGAATTTGTTTAAAAGCTAATGTTTTGACTTTATTTACAATTAACTGGATGTCACCACTTATTAAGATATGCATTACATCATCATAAATACCGGTAAGTAAAACTTTATCTATAGAGCGCCTGAAAATATAAATCACAAAGCGCTTAACATGAGAACATAAATCCAAAATTTGAAAGAGTAAAAAGAAAAACAGGACACTATTAAAAACAGACTTAAACAAAGACAGATTTAAACAGATAAGTCTTTAACTTCTTTAAATGAGTCCACAGATCTCAGTGACAATGGAAGAGCGTTCCAGAGTCTTGGAGTTTCAGATAAAAAGTCTCCGTCTTCTTTGGTTTTCCGCCTGGTTTTGGGGACTGAGAGCAGATCTTGGTCAGAGGACCTGGAGGGAGTGTAAGGTTTTAGAAATCCACTAATGTAGGCACTAGGCAGGAGTCTGTCCATGCAGGGCTCTCCAAGTCAGAACAAGGATCTTGTAGTGAGTTCTAGACTGATCCAGGAGCCAAAGCAGCTGAAAAAGTAGAAGAGTGACATGTGAGAATCTGGATGACTTAGTCAGAAGCCTGGCAGCACTAATTAATAAAAGACGCCATTGTGAAACAGCTCCTACATATATATATATATATATATATGTGTGTGTGTGTGTGTGTGTGTGTGTGTGTGTGTGTGTGTGTGTTAGGATCAAGACTGGAGTGAAATGCATTGATCTCAATGTGTTTAATACATGTTTATGTGCTTTTCAGAGTGGATAGACGAATTTACGAACTGTACTTGAATGCATCATGCATCCACGAAAGATTCAGTTCTCTAACACAGAGTCAGAAACGTGGATCACGTGATCGTGGCGCTTAACGCGGATAATAAACTACGTCAGACCCGCTGATAAAGTTTACCCATCCACAGAGAATCACAATAAGCAAACAGTTCCGGTTTTAGAATAAGCTGAATGCAAGATTTGGACAATCAGTGTAGTTGTGTTTAAAATTCTGAACAGTAAATGCATAAAAACACTATAAACAGTACATTTAGAAATAGTGGCTGTCATGAAATGACTTAAATTACCGGTGGATTGACTAAGAAAGAGGCTACCTGCCTCTTTCTCAGCATGAGCTATTAGCAGCTGCAAATTAGCTCAAGCTAACGGCACAAGAGCGCCGGCCGTCACCTCACTGTGAAACATTTAAACTAGTTTGAAGATGAAATGAGCATGTGCCCTTTTAAAACTGATGTGCAAATGTACATTATTCATAAAATAGATGCATATATAAACTTACCTGGAAGAGGATGGCTGAGTTCACAGCACCGTGTCTGTCCATGCTTTGTATCAGGGAAAACCAGAGGTTCATTTTGCCCTCTGGTGGCAGGAATAAGTATTACACAGATAAACCAATTTAGCTTTAGCATTAGCATCTACAAAAAAATGTTTTTTGTCTTGCCTTTCAGGGCTGCAAATGTACACAAAAAATAAAAAATAAGGTATTAGCACTAGCATCTTGCAAAATATTATTTTCTTGCCTTTCAGAGGTCCAAAATGTGAAAGAAAAAAAATAGCTTTAGCATTAGCATCTCCCAAAATATTTTTTTTGTCTTGCCATTCAGGGCTCCAAGACTACGAACAAAAAAAAAAAAAAAAAATTAGCATTAGCATTAGCAAAATTAGCATTAGCATTAGCATCTCTAAAAAAAGTTTTTTCTGTTTGCCTTTCAGGGCTCCAAGAGTGGAGAGGAAAAAAAAAAAAGAATCTCGCCCTCTGGTGGCGTTATAAAAGCATTACAAGAAAAATAGAAAATGAGCCTAAGTAAAATATTTTTTTCCAGTTGCCACTCAGGGCTGCTTAAGTGGAAAGAAAAAAATTTTTTTTTTTTTTATATTCTCATTTTTACAACAGTTTAAGTATATTAGAAGAGTTGTGACAATGTTTCAGAAAAAAGTTTTTTTTCCGTTTGTACAGGTCAGAAAGTCAAGCGAAAAAATATTTTTCACCATACTTAGAAAATGAGTCAGATTTTAAAGAAAAAACTTTTTTGACTTGCTATTCAGGGTTTATAGAAGTCAGAAAGTCAAGATGAACAATTAAATTGCCCAGACTTAGAAAATTGGCCACCCTTAAAAAATGTTTTTCCTCGCTTGCCGTTCAGGGCTTCCGTACTTAACAGTAAGTTGTAATAAATTGCTTTGCTTTCATATTCTTAACAGTAGCTACATACATCTGATGCAAGACCAGAGGTGAATATGATCCACCCATCTATACTCCCTTTGTCAGCGACATAGAAAACCTTCTGTTCTTGTACTGAAGCTTCATATCTATCTCTGTCTCTGTCGTCTAACATAGCCTGGCCTCTGATCTGAGAACAGGTCTTTGGTTTGTAGCCAATGGCAGGCGCAGTTTGACGTACAGATACATAGAGTGTCTTCATTCAACACGTATTGCATATCTGTGTTAAATCTGGAAGAATAACAATTGAGTTGGTAGCTTTGCTTCATGTTTAAATACTAGACATTGTGATGTCTGCTGGTGGCTAAGCCCCCAGGGCGGTCTTCAGCAACTGTCCTTGAGGAGTTCATTAACGTGAGACTCCACCCACTAACAGTTCATGGGCTGTACTACGAGTAGGAGTCTCACATCTTGGTGACGTCCAGAGAATTGCCGATTTCAATCACCTCAAAGCCCAGATTGTCACGTCCATTTCTGGAATGGAGATGGTGGCCTTTGATGTTGTGGTAACAGTATGCACAGTGTGCTGTAGCCACTGGCACCGCCTTGGAGAAGTTGGAGAAATCTACTCTGTACTTGCCTTCTTTGCTTTTGTTGATGATGGGCAAGAAGTTGTAGCCCCACATAATCTCTTTAGGAAGGAAGGAGGTACGCACTTGGCAGGAGGAACTTGTTGACTCTGCTGTGCCATCTAGGAAGACCACCAGCTCAAACTCTTGGTTTTGTAGTGTGTCCACTGCCATCTCAAAGAAGGGGCTGCTCTTGTCAATGACGTGGTACAACGTGAGAGGACAGATGAAGAAGAGGTTGTCTTTCCCGGCATCTACACTAAAGTCAATGTTCACTTGATCCATGATGATTGTCTCCCCATCTGGTGTGGTTGTCGTCCTCAACAACTTGCCGTAGATCTGGCTTCCAATCATGAGGGTTTTGCGCAGATTTGCCACTCTGATCAACAGACAAAGAGAACCATTTTTGGGGGAGATGACAGCCATCTCACTGAATGTGATGGTTTTTGCTCTCTTTTTGGGTAAGGAGATCTTGGCCATAATGATTCCACACATAAAGGAGTTGATAAGGGCTCCAAAAATAGCTTGGATGACGATGAGGGTCACAGCACCTGGGCAAAGAGCGGTGATTGCTCGGTAACCATACCCAATGGTTGTCTGGGTTTCAAGTGAGTAGAGAAATGCGGAGGTGAGTCCGAAAACATTGATAACACATGGGACGTGAGTTGCAGAGGGATTTTGCCATAGCAGATCTCCATTATTTCGGGCCAGCCAGTACCACACCAGGGCAAAAATGAACCAGCTGAGGGTAAATGATACAATGAACATCAGAAAGACATATCGCCACCGGACCTCTACACAAGTGGTCCAGCAGTCAGACAGGAAGGCGAAGCGCGTGCTGTACTTGATGTTTCCATACTCAATATTACAGTGGCCATCTTTGGTCACTAGTCTGGTCCTCTCTCTCCTCTTCTCAATAAAGTAGTTTTGGATTCGTTGACTTAAGGAGCTCATTTTTGACAAGCCAACAACCTGTAAGGCAATAACAAGTCAAATTTTAGCAAAATAAAGCTAAATAATGGAAGATTGAACACAACACATATTTTACTATATAGAATGCATGTTCTGCTGGATACTGCTTATGCAATAAGGTTCATGCTTCTCTGTCATGATTCCAGTTCTACCCCTATTGACATTATGATGCTGTCCGTGTATGTAGCACCTCAGGTAAAACCTGAAGGATTATAGAAATTAAACAAATCAACTTAAGAGTAACACATGCATGAAAGAAAAATAATTTGAGGATTTGGGTCCTTGATCAAGTGTCTCATCATAGGCATGAATGCTGACATTAAGCTTTGCCATTGCACATAAATAACAATCTCCAGCTTTAATATAGCTTTGAATTCTCATAAATGCACTGCTTGATCGATGGTAGCTGGCAGAGGTGAAGGCATAAACGCTTTGACATAAGTACAGTCCTTGTTCTTGCCAAGTCATGCAAGCAACAGTTTGGATTATGACATGCTAATTAGTATATGTGAAGTCCTACGAAACAATCCTGTGCTGTGAGTTTAGTTTTTTTCTTTTTAGCAATGCTCAAATATCACAACTTGTAATTTGGTCAAAAGGAACCAGATAATCACACTGTAATTTTGTTTGAAAGCTGTAATCTCTTTAGAGGTAGAGCTTGTCATCCCTTCAACATTCATTGGGTCAGCAGGACAAGGTCTGCAGTCAAGTAGTGTCAGGTATTTAGGGATTTTAAACATGCATGGTAGGTTTCTTTAAATTGTTGCTTTACTTTAGAAAATAACTACATTTATCAAGAAAGGTGTGTCTGAAAAGTATTAACACAGTTATTTTATAGATAGCCTAAAGTCTTAAGTATGCTAAAGTCAAGACAGTTTATGTTTAACACCATTGTTAAATTGCCATGAATAATACAAGTATATCAGTCAAAAGACATTTTTGACTGGACCTCAAATTCTGAGTTTTGTTATTTCAAAGACAATATCTGACTTTAAAAAGCCAGATTTTTATTTCTTCTTGTCATTGAAGGAGTTTAATCTATAAATAGTGCCCTCAGTTCGAAATTATTAAATATTATATATATATATATATATATACATACATTAGTAGTAGTATACATACATAAGTAGTTGAGACAACTGTAATTAAATAATAAAGACTGTATTTGTTGTAATTTTTAACTTAATAACTGAAACAATGTAAACATTTAAATTAAGGATTTCCTAATAAAATAAATTTCTTAAGGTTGAACTCACCAGAATGAGAAGTTGTTAGTGAAGAACCCTGCGGGGGATAAGCGCCTGTCTTCTCAGTCTTTGCAGCTCTCAGAGACAGTTCAGGTGTGTCCTGCTCTTCTGTCTGATGACTGGTGACCTGAGTGTATTTATACTATTGTCTGTTGGTGTTCTTGAATCATCCAGGTAATTACGCCCACAGATACATCAAGCATCCCTCCGCCTTCATCTTCGTGCATACCCATTCTTGGCTCAAAAAAACTTCTTGTTTTGTCCACAAACACCTGGCACCAAGGACCGAGCTGACCTCTGTCAGTTTACTATGGACTGAGAGTTTTGATGCAGCTGCGCTTGCTCGACGGGACGTGAGCCAAGCTAATGTTGACAGTGTAAATGCAAAACTAGAATTTGCTGTATCTGTAAACGATTCCAGTTGTTTGTATCTCACTGTGAAATAGACTGGAACTATAAGTTTATGTGCACGCACACGTTCCCTATGAAATTTATCGGCATGTTTTGGAGAAGTTAAATTTAGTTACTTTCTATTTTAAGGTGAGCTGGAAAGATGATTTGACCCTCATATGGAAAAAGGTGCAACTATTTTCAAAGAGCAAAAGAGTCAAATTTCTTTTTTTTATCAATAGTTATCATGACAAAGAAACTTTTTAACAAGCCTATGTCATATTCTAATCATTATTTAAAAAGAACAATCCTCCTTATCTAAGCAATAAACAATTTCCCCATAGACTGGAGGTCAGACAACAGAAGCTGTAAAGATGAGAAGATGAAACCAAACAGCTCTCAGTGGGTTTGTCAGAAACCAAATCAATTAAAGGCCTGCAGATGTTTGGACCACGAGGGGATTTAAAGCTGTAAATTATTATGGGATTTATTTTTCAGAGTGAAACCTACGACACACAAAAAGTGCTGTGTAATACATTTCAGCGAGCACAGCTTATTAAATTTATTTAATTATTGTTGACTTACATTTGACAGGACCCATTTCTCATATATTGTTTACTTATTATTATTAGCATTAAATTACCGGTACTCTGCTGAGGAGTAGCAATCTTTTGTGTTTCAGGGTGGTTATTTCTAAATGTATTCATCTTCATGTTGACTTACCACTATCTTTACATAACTGCTTTTGTTTTACTCCTTTTATTTTAAACAAAGGGACAATAAATAGTCCCCAGATTGCATATCTATGCAGGTGGGTTCAGCCACTTCAGGTTACTTTTGAATTACAGAAATTCAGCTAAAGTGATTTTATCCTCCAAATTCCAGACACTAAGATGTTGGTGGCATTTTTATAAAGCAAAGTAGAAAATAAATTATTAGTCTGTTCTGCTTAATTTCACACATCATGTAGAACATACATTATTTTAGCTTTGTGTTATGCATTGGTTATTTAATCACCTACTTGGTATTTTAACAGTAAGAAAAGAAATACATTAAAACTGGTTTTTGCAACTCTTTGTTGAGTGAAATGCAGAAAAAATACAAAATAAAAAAATCTATGTGTATAATAAATAAAATTATAGTCAAAAATCATTATTTAATTATTTAAATTTGTCTCAATGATAAGAAACAGTAAAACTTTCTGCTAACTTTCACATGAGGATGTAGCCCCGCTCCACTGTCTCCATGTCAGCCAACATGCTGCCATTGTTTCAGTTCATCTCTTGGGAAACATGAAAGATTCAGTGACACAGACATGCGCATGAAACAAAACATGACTCTTCTGCTTCCTGACATGAACACCTTCCAGTAATAGAAAGGTGTGTCAGTGTGTGTGTGTGTGTGTGTCCCAATAACTTTAATAATCTTCGCCCCATCTCTAACTTACCTTTGATCTAAAAAATTCTGGAGATAGTACCGGTAGTTGATTCTCAGCTTCGTTCTCATTTGTTTTATAACTGCCTTTATGAACCCTTTCCGTCTGGTTTCCGCCCCGGTCACAGTACAGAAACTGCACTTGTAAAAATCACAAATGACCTTCTAACTGCAGCTGATTCAGGCTCACTCTCCATTCTCATCCTGCTTGATCTGAGCGCAGCATTCGACACCATTTCTCATTCCATTCTTCTTGACAGGCTCTCATCTATCGGTATTTCTCATAACGCACTCAACTGGTATCACTCTTATCTCTCTGGCCGCTCTCAGTTCATACAACTCAAATCTTTCAGATCTGACCCCTCCCCAGTTACTAGAGGTGTGCCCCAGGGATCTGTCTTGGGGGCCCTTCTCTTCATCCTTTACATCCTTCCTTTAGGTCAAATATTCTGGAAATTCAACATTCAGTTTCACTGCTTTGCTGATGACACCCAGCTCTACTTGTCTGCCAAAACAAATTCCTCATTCCCTCCTCCCTCTCCTCTTGTCTAGCTGAACTAAAATCTTGGTTCTCCGCTACTTTTCTCAAACTAAACAGTGACAAGACTGAAATTCTACTTATCGGTACCAAATCCATCTTATCCAAAGCTGCCAGTTTCTCTCTCATTATCGATGCCTCCACTGTTTCTCCCTCCCCTCAGGTTAAGAGCCTGGGTGTCATCCTTGGCAGCACTCTCACATTTTAGTCCCACATTAATAAAATCACTCTGTCTGCCTATTTTCACCTTCACAATATTAAACGCCTTTGCCCCCCTCTCTCTCTCTCTCTCTCTCCTCATTCTGCTTCTATACTCATCCACAGTCTAGTCACTTCACGGATCGATTACTCACTGCTGTTTGGTCTCCCTCTAAAATCCCTCCACAAGCTCCAGTTGGTTCAGAACTCTGCTGCATAGATCATCACCAACACTCCCCTGTCTCACCATATCAGCCCAATCCTCCAGAAACTTCATTGGCTCCCAGTTAAAGAACAAGTCCAGTTCAAGGTCCTACTTCTCACCTTCAAAGCATCCATAATCTCTCCCCCTCATTTCTATCTGACCTTATTCACGTTGTTTCACCTGTCCACCTCCTCAGATCGTCCTCCTCTGTCCATCTTACTGCACCATCCTTCCATCTTAGCTCCATGAGAAGAGCTTTCAGTTTCTCTGCTCCCCACCTCTGGAATTCTCTGCCACAAACCATCCGAAACTCTGACTCCCTTTCCACTTTCAAATCCCACCTGTATCAAACTGCCTACTGTCTATGAGTTAGTTTTATCTTGTATTGTGGTTTTTGTGTTCTTTAGTATTTTATGAGTCTTGTGTTTTAACCTTATTTTAACTCAAATGTATCACTTTAATTGTTGTAGTGACCTTGTGTTCCTTGAAAGGTGCTTTTAAAAAATGCATTATTATTATTATTTTGTGTGTGTGTGTGTCTTCCTAAGTGATGAGTCAGACAGGAATATTATGGAACTCCAAACACAATGTCATCTGCTTTAAAGAAATTTAGAATTTTTCCCTCAGTTTGTTTGCTCATTTTAGAATATATGTCAGTGTTTTTGAGATAAACTGTGTGACAACATAAAAGGCCAGCTGCTAACTCTCTAAACGACGCGACTAAGTTGATGCATTTGAAAGGATGACTGAAAGTGATGGATAAATGCATGCTCGTTAGGAATATTGTCAGCCTTTGCAGCTGTGCTTTTTTTTTTTTTTTTTTGCAGGGCTGGGGGTGGGATGGGTGATAGTGGTGGGGAGGGGGAGCAGGTTTCACCTTTCTTACAATGTAGCTCTGAACCAGATTCACAGACAGTTTCAGTCTAATTCACACCTTCCTGCGTCTGATCAAAACACTCCACAAAGAGATCAGTCGAACACAATAGGGCTGAACTACATCAACGGCTTCTCGGGAGGGTAGGGAGGAGGGGGATCCACAGGCAATTTAAACTCATTAAGCAACAAGACAGCTACAGTTTATAAGCTTGACTCTCCATATTACAGTTAGAATTAACAAATGAGGAGCGAAACATCTTCAAGGAACCAAAGAAGTCCAGTTTTCTTCATTTGAACTCATTAGGATTACCATGACCACCTGAATGACTGAGAATCTTCACCAGCATATTCCAGTGATCCCATCTTGGATGCACCCCTCTGTCACGGTACCAGTGACTTCATCCCTTTGGGTTCCTAACTTGAATTATATTTTTATGAGTCTAAACTGCTGCTTCCATTTTTTTTTGTCTTGCTCCTCATTGATGACGGTATGCCAGAGGTTTTTCTCTAACAATATGACACATACAGTACATGCAGCATTCGAGCTGCAGCTGGAAACACTAGCTACCTCCTAGACATCTTTTTGGTCTCCCAGCAACCAGTGCTGAACTTGGATGCAGTGTTTTATGTGTTAGCCCTCCTCCTCAGCTCTGGGCTCGACTCCTGTGATGAGCACAGAGCATATCAGCTTCCTATGTGCAAGCACCCTAACAATCCCTGCTGAAATGCCATCATGTTTCAGTGTAGATTTATGAGACTTACAACATAAAGTTTGCACAAACCAATGTGTTTGTAATTGATTAAAGCTGTTTTAAAATGGCAATAATCGACTTTGGAATGGCCACACTGTAACTAGTTCATCTGTCTGGTCAGGACAAATGGTTGTCCAATTATTTCCCAGCACATGACCTCATCTGATCCCAGTAGCGTAGCCAGAAATAGATTTTCGGCCGGGCCTAATAAAAAATGGGTGGGCCCAAAAATGTAATTGAAAATAAGTGTATTTGTAAATGTCACTTTTGTTTAAGCAGATCTGTGTCTATACAATGATTCCTCGTTTATTCTGGGAGTTACGTTCTAAAAATAACCTGCAATTGCGGTGAAATCCGCCAAGTATCAGTTTTATATTTTTACAATAATTCCAGAGGTTTTAAGCCTGTAAAACCCCTCACTACAAACTTTATACACTTCTCTCAGACAGGCATTAACATTTTAACACTGATCTCGTTTAAACACAACCTGATCATCAGAACAGCAGAATAAATAACTTTATTGATGTTTCTGATCGCGTCTGACGGATATGGAAGCCCATTTCCGCCATTTTGAAAAAATATTTTTGATACTTATCTCATAATTATGAGATACTAAGTCATAATTATGAGATACTAAGTCATAATTATGAGATACTAAGTCATAATTATGAGTTACTGAGTCATAATAATGAGATACTATCTCATAATAATGATATACTAAGTCATAATTATGAGATACTAAGTCATAATAATGAGATGCTAAGTCATAATTATGAGATACTAAGTCATAATAATGATATACTAAGTCATAATAATGAGATACTAAGTCACAATAATGAGATACTAAGTCACAATAATGAGATAGTGTCTCATAATTATGAGATGCTAAGTCATAATTATGAGATACTATCTCATAATTTCGACTTAGCACCAAACCAGTAATTCTCAAAGTCTGGGCTGAAATCCGGATCAGGACTGCACAGCCGTTCCATCTGAATCCAGCATGTTATATTATAATGCATTTATGTTACGAGATCTATGTTTAAGTAGACCCAAGAAACTTTTATTTTTTATATATAGTTCTTTCATTTGGTCAAATATGACATATTTTGGACTTCTGGGTGCTCTTGACCTGAATCCAGATCCGATCCGGATCAGCCTCATACCATCGCTTGTCTGACGTTCAGCAGCTCCTGTTAGCAAAGAGCTAAAGTCATGTAGGATCGGTCCGGCTTGTTTTTCTTGTCAACTACGTGATTTTATGGTTCTATTTGGTCAGTTTTCAGACTCCTGTAGTGAGTATTTCCTCAAAACGCAACCAGCGAACTATCTAAGGGACTTTTCTGCTGTTTTTAGAGACTTTTGGAGATCTAAATGGTTTTCTATGAGCCGCGACTCCTTCCGGTTCAGGTCTACTGACAGACAGACAGAGACCCGAATCCTCTGTCGGTGTTTCTAACAGGCAGCTGTAGAGCTGTTATGTTGCATCACCGTGGTTTTATGTAAACCTGCAGTAAAAATCCAGGAGACATTGATTTAGTCTTGGTCCTGGATCAGCCTGAGCTCAGAGTCCTGAAGCATCCTGGAGCATCACAGCTCCATCTGATCATCACAGCTTACTCTGGAGTTTCGTAATGGAAACCTGATTAACTTCATCACTTTTCATGTCTGAACAAATACATTGTTTTCAAACACAAATAAAACAAACCGAACTTATAGTAACGTTTATATTTAAGTTAACAGGAAAGAGTACCTTTTCTTAGTTTTTCATTCAGATTGTAGTAGTAGTAGTACCAGTAGTAGTAGTAGTAGTAGTTATTTTATTCAGTCATGAAAGTAATTCTTGTTGACAGAAGCATCCTGCATATATATATATATATTATTCATATACATACACATACATATTTCTATAAACATACATAACATCTACATAAATATGTAAAAACACTTGCACATATGACTGAACAGGTTTAGGAAATGGGCGTTTGAACATAAAGCATGCGCCCCCTGCTGGGGCGCGATAGTAAGACGACCCCCCCCTTTTCAAAATTATTTTTAATGAAAAAAACCTCGGCATAAAACAATTATGAGATAGTATCCCATTATTATGACTTAGTATCTCATTATTATGACTTAGTATCTCATAATTATGACTTAGTATCTCATTATTATGAGATAGTATCTCATTATTATGACTTAGCATCTCATTATTATGACTTAGCATCTCATAATTATGAGATAAGTATCAAAAAATATTTTTTCAAAATGGCGGAAATGGGCTTCCATAGGAACCACTGTCAGAAACCGACAGAAAGATCTTTGAACAAAACATCTAAATTCCAAAGCACATTAACCCTGTAACACAGGACAGGTCCTCCACTTTTTGTCTTTTGAAACATTTTGAAATGAAGATTTATTTTGCCGTTTCTTAAATGCTTTGGTTGACACTACAAGTCACAGCAGCATACGCACAGCTGCGCTGTTACCGTAGCTTGTCTGGAGAGTTCCGAAATTATTCAAAATAGCCAATGAGAGCAAGACTTACAAATGATGTAATAGTTATGAAATCACCACAACACATTCATGCTGTTTATGTCAAATTTACTCTGCTCTACTTCATTTCATGATTACTTAAATGAGATCCCTCAAAAATGAAACAAATATATATAATTTTGTTGAGGAAGCCATTTGATTGGGTGTGCCCAGGTACACAGTGGGTGGGCCCAGGCCCGCCCAGGCCCACCCGTAGCCACGCCCCTGTCTGATCCACAACATTATCTTGGTCTCACCTGATCAAAAAATACATTTTATAAGTAACCGTGTCTCATGTGGTTTATTAAAGGTTGTTGCTTTAGTATTTATTAGAAGATATACAGTATGTGGTTTCTGATGTTCCTGCAGAAGGACAGACTCTACACCAGTGATTAGTGTTAATATTTATTTTAAAACCCTTAGTATATGACCCTATGACATGTCAAACCTTAGTTTATTAAAAGACTACAGATTTATCTTTCTGTCTGTTGACCTAAGCAGGTCAATGGAAACAGTAGAACGAAGATCTGTGATGCAAATGTTTTTTAAAAGTTTGACCACAATCAGTGACATTTCCAGTGATCTGGAGTTAGCCATCTTGGCCATTTCAGTCTCCTGTCTGTCGGTTTTTTTTATGTGGTTTTACTCACCTAGTAGTAATTCTCCATCATCTAGGGCTGCACGTTTTGATAGCAAGGAACATCACGTTAAACCGTCAAATTATCAATTAATTGTTTAATTTGTGGCTCGTTTTTCTGACTCAATCTGTAGGGTTTTTGTAAAACATTTTTGTGTCAAGTTTTTTGAGCAAAACCAACGTTTTCAACATTTACAACAGCTGCACATTCTGAAATTTGCATTGTGATAATCATGTTCATATGAGAGCAGAAAGCAAGGACAGCGAGGGGAGGGCCTCCCATTTTGCTGGGTCATCGTGTCACTGAACATTCATATTCCACATCCATCATTCCTCGAGTAAAAATGGCAATGCTCTAAATGCCAAGCACTACAATCCCGGAGCTGTGCAGTGCACTTGTAAAGCATTTAGCTCTTATGATAATGCCAGCAAAAAGCTACAAATCATTTCTTGCAGGGGTCTTTGCCCTTAGCTGTCTTGTTGATCAGCTAGTCTTCCTCTAAAGGCAATTTTGTCTAAATGTGGAGGCAGGAACGAATAAAACAAGTTGTGATGCTCATAAAGGTTTATGCCTTCAGTGTTGATGCTTCTGGGTGAAATGTGCATTCCAACAGAAGGTGAGGACAACATCTTTCAGGCCTGTATGTAAACAAAGAAAACAAGACTCATCCAGCAGGTCGGGAATTTCCAAAGGGAATTTCCTCTAAAGAACTTTGATTTGTTTCCTTCTACCTTTCTGGCTTCATAAAGGGAAAATTTGGTCATTTTGAAGTGGCGTTTTATCAGTTACTCATCTACAATAAGGACCACACCCACTGGTGACATCACTGAAAGCAAGTGGAGTCTAAAGAAAAAAGAAGTAATGATCTGACCACAGCATAGCTCACAGAGCAGGGGAGACACTGCTGCGGATCAGCAGGTAATTCTGGGTTATTTAAAGCAACTTTTGCTAAAATACAATCATACTGGAGCTTTGAAGGCTATATTACCTGTTTATAAACCTCTGATTTAGCATGAGACTGTTTGATTAGTTGATGGTGTTAATGCTGCTGCAGATGGACGTACAGTAGCAAAGATTTTAGCATGTTGTTTAGTTGAAACAGACTAAACTAAAGGTCTTGGCAAAATGTGCAAACTAGCCACCATTTGGCAGCAGTGTTCTGACTTTACTATTACTTCAGTCAGAGAACTACTTCCTGTTTCTAGAAGTTCTGGTCACTTTCAGTGATGTCACCAGTGGGAATGGTTCTTACTGTATAGAAGGACACTTCAAAATATCACTTTAAGTCATAAACTCCTTCATATTTTCACAATGACGTGATTCATGCTATCGTTGCTCTCAATGGTTATCTTCATCTATGACACATGGTGATACAATTATTTAACCAGCAGTTTGTAGTTCATAAAATCTGTAATCACAACAATGCCTGACATCCCCTTCCCCTCTGTGAATTAATACATTCATATATACTGTTCATTTTTCACTCTCAGGTCAAATTAAGATCTCGACTCGCTGTCACAGAGCCGCCACTCAGAGGACTTCAGCCTGATTAAGCAGCCACATAGCCTGAATAATTAAGTCAGTGAAGGGGAAAGGAAACACTAAACCCCCGTTTAAAAGCTTCAAATCACTTCCTTTATTCAGTCTTTTATTCTCGCCCTGCTGCAGCACTCGGTGAAGAATGAGCTGCATTTCCACTCCTGTACATTAGAAATCGACACCGAGTTGCAAAAGCTCCCAATAAAAACATGTATACTTGATCAGATCTACATGTTGCTGTAGGTTGTATGTATTGTACAGGTAATGCATTATGTTTATAGCATGCTTTTTCTGTTCTATATCCTTCATTATGGCTTCTTTGTTGTGTTTTAATCAATAAGAGAACCTTGTGTTGCACTAAAACTAATCTCAGGGATGCAATAGTTGTGATGATAGCCCGACAGCACTCTCCTGCATAAAATACAGGACGTCTTTAAATTTGCACGTGAAAACTCTCACATGATTCAACCCCTTGAGCTATAAGACACCAGAGATTTCATAATGTTTTTGCCTCCGGGGGTGACAACGTACTAGACTCAGTCTCTCGGTTAGAACACACCCTGTCAGCAGTTCTTTGCTCAATTTGTTTTGAACACAAAGCCATTAGAGGAAGACACTTCTCTAAAGCGCTGTTGTCTGTGTTTGACATCCACACTCTGTTTGATTGACACAGACTGAGAATTTTAGCACTCAAAGTCCTAAAGACGTCAAGAGGATGTTGATTTGTCTATCCTCTCCTTAGATATTGTCTTTAAAGATGTATTTTAAATGCAATTAGTATTTTTTAATACTAGGAAATCAAATGTTAAGCTAAAAATTCTGATCTTAGCCATTAGCTATAAACAATGTCAGGAGAATATTTGCTTTTCTGCGTTTAAAGGGATTTTTCAGTAACACATTTCAAAAAATACCTCTAAGCACATGGAGGTTTAATTTGCTGTAGGCACCTTCTGCTGTACCTCATTCCTCCACATGGTGTCACTGTATCAAGGCAAGGATCTGTTCACCTCATTTAGGATAGAAAGCAGATAGAAAGCATTGATGACTTTAGCATAAATGAACTCATTTATGTTACATTTTACACTCCTCTAACTAACCTCTGGTTGCACATAAAGGTGTGAGCAGAAGTAATAAAATTACAGCAGTAAAGAGTTTCTAATTTATCGTGAAATATAACCCTGGAAATCAGCCCCAGGCTTACATAATTTAAATTTAAAACACATGCTCAAAG
Organism: Callopanchax toddi; assembly: GCA_006937965.1. Taxonomy (NCBI): domain Eukaryota; kingdom Metazoa; phylum Chordata; class Actinopteri; order Cyprinodontiformes; family Nothobranchiidae; genus Callopanchax; species Callopanchax toddi. Next base: position 824,876 of record SSNR01000185.1, read on the forward strand.
CAAATTATGGACAACCTGTCCTTTATAAAGTAAGCTTCAGAAGTGAGTCAGCAGGAATGTTTTGGGTTAAATGTGAAAAATGCACCTGTACAACATTTAGACTTGATTCAAGGTGCATAAAAGAAAGACACACAATGGAAATATGGCAAGAAAACATTTTACAACCCCCTTTTCATAGATTGTGTGAACATTCACATATGATTCTTTCATTTTTCACTGTTCTTTTATCCTTTTCTGGGTCAAAGGAAACTGTCCCAGCTGGTCCAGAGGGAGAACCAGGTACAGATCAGACAATCACAGGACCAACACATGAGAAATGGGTAAAACAAGCATGTGCACATGCACTCATGCCTAAGGGCAAATGGAAAAAATCCACACAAGCATTAACTCAACACATAAAAGCTCACATAGATGAGATTCAACCCAAGAACTTTGTTGTTGCAAACTTTTCTCTTCCACTTGTTTTATATAATTTATTTAAATTCATGTACTGTGTGCAAGATGCATTCAAAGATGTATCTTGCACATAATACAAATAATTAAAGTGCTTATTTATTTAAAATGTATTAATGTACTCCAACTTTAAGCTTCGAATTAAGTTTTTGCAACAATCATTCAGTAGTCAGACACTATAGCTATCTTTGCTGTAATGCAGTTATTAAATCTGTATTAATCTATTAAATCTGTTTGTAGCAATGTTCTTCATCACTGATAAGATCCAGCAAAGAGGTCCAATCAGGTAACAAATCACTTGAGGTGGTGCAAAGAGTTCAAGATGGAGCCAATGTGCAAAAAAGAAAATCAACAAGGAGCAGAACGAGGCTCAGTCAGCTAGTGGACATTAAAAACTTTCTTCTGACCTCCATATTTCAAAGAACCAATTCCTCTTTCAGCACTGACAACCTCAGTAATGATCCTTTCCAAACCCCATGGCCCTTCACCCTCACCAGCCACTTTATCAATTGCTTGTTAACACAGATAGTAAATCAGCCAATCACAGGCTTCTAGATGTGGCGAAGACGACTTGCTGAAATCCAAACTGAGCATCCAAATGAGGACAGGTGATTTAACACTAGAATCATCATCATACGTTCTGTTACCTTGCATCACAGATACCTCATAATTCACAGGATCATAGAGTAAGGCATTTTAGGAAAAGTCCTGTCTGGTAATTTAAGAGATTTATAATGAATTGAAAATGCTAAGGAGGTAAAAACGACCCCTCAGCAGCTGTAGTCTGCTGTGACTTTGAATGTGGTGTAGTTGGTGGTGAGTATTTCAGAAACTGCTGATCTATTTTCATCCACAACCATCTTCAGGGTTTACAGAGAATGGTCTAAAAGAGAAAATACACAGGGAGCAGCAGCTGTGTGGGTGAACACATCCTGTTGAGGTCAGAGCAGAATGGACAGATTGGTTTTAGATGATAGAAAGACAACAGTAGCTCAAATAACCACTGGTTCCTCAAGGTCTGAAGAATACCAGACTCTGAATCTGAAATTTGGTATCAACATCATGAAAGCATGACTCCATCCTGCCTTGTATGGTTCAGCCTGTTGGTGGTGTGGTGGTATTGGTTTTTCTTGTCCCACTTTGGGTCCCTTAGCACCACCTGAGCATGGTTTAAACTCCACAGTCTACCTGAGTGTTGTTGCTAACATGTCCATCTCTTTATGACCCCAGTAGACCATCTTCTGATACTACTTCCAGCAGGATAATGCTCCATGGCTCAATGATCAGATCATCTCTAACTGGTTTCTTCAACATGACAATGAGTTCACTGAACATCAATGTCCACCACACCTGCTGTCACCTGATCTCAATCTAGTCCAGAACCTCTGGGACCTGGTGGAAATTCACATCATGGATGGAACTGTGTGATGCTGTCATGTCAGTATGGACTAGAACCTCTGAGGAAGGGTACCAGCATAAAGTGGCCATAGAGTGTGTATTTGTGGACCACTCTCGTATAGTGTTTGCTGACTCTTGATGTCCTGATGCCATCGTCCCAACAGAAAAGAACGTGAAATTCAGATATTTGTCTCGTTTTTCCATTTCTCTATTTGTACAGAGTTGTAGGCACCGTTAGCGAGCTGCATGCAGGGCGAATTTATTTCCAAGTCCTTTAGAAGAATCCTAAGAATAGCACATAACTGCACTGAATATGGGACAAATCACTCTTTAATTTATATGGTAACTTCTGCATTGATCAATATTAAATGAGATGCTGAACACTTACAACATCTCACTACTTGTATTTGGCACCTTCATCCTCCTCTTCACCTTAGCAGAATAATCAAGGCTGGTACCTCGAATGGTTCGTCCATTAGAGTACAAATTAAAAGCCTGTTGTGTTGCTACTCACACCAGTTTAACATTATCCAAATGGTTTAACAATAAGCACACGTTTCCACCAACATGCAGTAATAAGTGCACCAAGAAGATTTATTAATGTATGATGTGTGATTAATGTGAGTTCTGCGTAGTAAACTGAATGGGTTTCTTCCACAGGATGAAGAGCTCAGGCAATAAATGGAAGGCACTGGGCTTTGATCAATAATGGTGTAACCTCAGGAGGGGAAATAATTACACATGCCCTGAATATGAACAACGTAGATCCACAGAGGGATGATTCATGCACACGATCCACACAGCTGAAAGACTTGAATTTTTTATTTTTTAAGATGGGTAACACTTCATTATGACTGGAACCAGTGTGACCATGTCCCAGAGCTCCCATCCCATCGGCCAAGTTCCAAGCAACTCATTACTGCAGCCTCACTCCTTGATGTTCTGCGAGCCGCTGTCTTCAGCTTCCTAACTGGTGAAGACTGACGAAAAACATGCATCCCTGCACAATGTTGTGCTTGTGTGTCTTTGCTGTGAAAGTATGTGCAGTGTGGGGAAAAACAGGATGCAAAAAGGGTTGTCATTTTTATTCTAAACTCAAACCAGGAAGTACACAAACACCTGATTATGCTGCACATCCCCTCCTTATCCTTGACTTACCTTTATCTCTGTTTGCTTTATCTCCCATAGCTCCTCATCTGAAATGCAAAGTGCATCTCAATGTGAAGGGTCCCTTCACAGGATGATGACCTTGCTGCAAAAAAGAATCACCCAGGTTATTGATGGTCTTTGCAGGGTCTTGGCAAGATATTTGGGTGCATATTAAATAACTCAGTGGGCTCTTCGTCAAGCATATGATGGATTTGAGCTATGGTAAATGGCCTGTATTTATATGTTCCGTTATATGTGTTATATGTGACTTGGCAGGCGCCATGCACCGGCACCTGCCAAGTCCCTCTGACCACCACCTGTAGGCATGACAAAATCTACATAGAGAGGTTGTGGTGATTTATGGTTAGACCCATGAACATCGGCACGACTGACCACTCTGGCCTCATGCCTAGAATACAACCCCATCTCATCCATAGCGTCATGCTAACAAGTCCCAATTGAATTTATGAGGATCCAGCCACGCTATGTCATAGGGAGCATAGAACAGCACTAATCTGACATAAAGGGGTGCTCTTTTACTGTCTTACAGCATAGATTGTGTAAAGTTGGACAGTGAGTTTTTGTCTATTTTCATTGCACAAAAGGGAAAATACCCCATTCACTGGTGCCGTGTTGTATTTTTGAAGCCAGAATCTGCACGACCTGGATGTCAAACTTAAAGTCCAACCTACTCACCCCACAGACAATCCTCAACTTTCTTAAACTTATTAGCAGTTATCAGGAAAATGTAATATTCAAACATACAACATAAAGGTAAAAACTATCTGAATCAACAGGAAGCAAACTTAGGAAAATGATCTGAGGTGTAATTTTGTCACATTTTGTTTAGAGACATAATTAAACTGGAACCAACCACTCAGGGATACCCATTTTGTTTAGGCTTCAGCCTTTGCCTAACCTATCTCTGTCTAGTTACACATATATCATGGTTTGTACTTATGCTTTAAATTTGCAAACTGTGAAAAATATAAACACAAAACAGTCCAGAATCTCCTGTTTTTGTCATTTTATGATTACTGAAGTAAGAGGAAAGTTGTAATTTTATGATTACAGGATAATTTCGTGACTATCTCCGTAACTCAAGTGACCATCATGTCGCTCAGATGAGGTAACATCAGCCCCAGTATGTGTGTTAGAAACACTGGATGGTGCACCTGACACCACAGCTGATTTGTATGCAGCTCATGTGTTAAAGTGCCCATGACATCGATTTCCATGTTTTCTGACTTATCTATCATGTTGCAATGTTGAGTTCTCACCTTAAACCTGCCAGAAAGAGCAAAAAACGGCATCCATCTGTCTCCTAGTACAGCCAGTGAGAAGCTCTTCCAGATTTCAGACCCAGGTTTCAAACTGTTTTTTTCACTCCAGCCCGCTATGAGGTCATAGTGATCCGGACTTGCTTATATGGTAAATTCTCCTCCCACGTGCACGTTCACGACACCTGGAGCGAGGCAGTGCCTCCGCCATTGCCCATAGACCGTGTAGTGTTTAGTTTCAGTTTCGTTTCTCTTTCACGCGACGGCACTGCCCCCTGCTGCAGCAGAAGTGCCAGGCTGCCAAATAAGGAGAAACCCAGCAGAACCGGAAGGCGGCGCTTTCTTCTGATCTCTGAGTTGCTCGTTAGGAAATAATTACAGCGTATTTTGAGTTATAATGGTGCAACGCTAATCTAGAGGCATCAAAGATTACACCTGTTTAATATAAAGTGATTTAAATATGGAGTCACAGGCACTTTAACAGACAGAAACAATGCATTTCAAATCCACATTTTATTACTTTGTGCAGAGAAAATATGTCTGTGTTTGCACATTAAATAATCAATTTCCTCACTCTGGTGAGTTTTTGGTCAAAGTTGTCATACTCTTGTCTGTGTTTCTTCAATGTTTTGCCCAACAGAATCAGAACACCTGATTAAATTTCACAGTGATGCCACAGTGGAGAAAACCCAACCAGTGGAGACTGGATCTAAAAAACATGACCTTTCTAACAGAGTGAATGAAATAATTCAGCTTCTTACATACTGACAGTTTGTTAATATATATTTTTTATTGAATTATAATCAATTAACACTACTCCATGCTACAGTGGTGTCATTTGGGTTTTCATGATATTTATCCAGAGATTTTTTGTTTGAAATTAATTTGCTTAACTAGTGCTTTAAATCAGGGGGAGATGGGAAGGGGGATTGTGATGATATGAAGTCAGAATTCTCCAAAAAAAAGTCTCCACATGCTAAAGTATTTTGGAAACCAGTCCAACCATGTAAAAGTCAAGTTGTGCAAAAAATTAAGAAACATTTGTTAAGATTTTATAATAGAGAATTCACAAAAACCTGTATATTTATCAGGTTTAGGTGTATAAAGACTTCCAGACTGATGCTTCCAGAAAATTGTCCATCCAGACCACCTGACTTGGGTATAAGTTTACATAAAGAATTAGAACAACAACCAAGATAGAAAGAAAAGCAACTGCATGTTTTTCAGCATCACAGAGACAAAGAACGATGCCAAAAGTAAAAAAGGGTGAGACAGAAATGCTGCATTATTGTCAATATTCAGATCATTTTTAGAGCACTCCACATTATGTAAAGGCTACTCTGTAGACTTCATCATTTCCACTTTTTAATCTCTCTTTTTCCCCTTTTCTTCTCTTTCTTTGTCTTCTTCTTCTGCCTTGGATGGCACTTGATATCTCTCCCAACCCCCCTGAGGCTTTTCTTCAACTCCAGTTTCAGTGCAATTGATCGTGACACCATCCTCTTCACCATCGCTCTTTCCCTGTCTGCAGCTTCAACACACGCTCATCTCTCCTTCTCGCCATTCCACTGCGCTTGACTTTTCTCAGCATATTTCTATAAACCTTTGCAGCAGAGAAAAGAAAAAGATTTCTAAAGTTCAATTCCTATAAAGAAAAAGTGTGTGAGAAGCAAGAGCATGAGAGCAGGAGCCAACGCAGTCGATAACATCCCTCACATCTCTTCTCGCATCCACTCTGCCTCTCCTTCCCCTCCCTCCCTCCCTCCCTCTCTGTTTCCCTCTCACACATGCACAGACCCCCCTCTCTCACAGAAGTAGATAGAGAGCAGTGAAGAGCAGAAGGAGCTGGGTGGCAGGAGGGAGGCAGGAGGGCTGTTGTTGATTGAACAAAGGCAGGGAAGGAGCGCACAGTCCTGGGGTGAAGAGCAGCTGTGAAATGCCTTGAAGGGAGACTGCCAGTTACTCCTGCAGAGACCTGAAGGTAAGCCTCCACTGATGGAGGGAAAAAAGCAACAGAGACAGACACAAAAGGAAAAGAGAATTGGGGAGAGGGGAGGCTTTTAAAGCCGCTGATGCATGATACGACTGTGGCATCACATCCAAGCTGCCCCTCTTTGCATCTGACTGCAGTTGGCATTGCATGCAGCGCTTCATTGCAGAGTCAGAAATCCCATATTGAGTGGCTTTGTAAGATGAAAAGTGTGCATTACATGATGAGAGAACCAAAAACCACTAAAGTCTAATGAGAAAGCGACAAATAGAGAAAGAAAGGGATAAGATTACGCAAGGTGGATCATGAGCAAGAGAGCAGGAAAGGGGAAAGTGGTGATGAGAAAAGTAGCCCCTCCATCATTTTTATCACCACATCTTGCCCCTTTATCTTTTTGTCGCTGCAGAGCTGCATATATCATCACCATGCATCCACTCGCTCTCATAGAGGTGGCAGGATAATCAAAAAGGCAATGAATCTCTGACGCAAGCAGAGAGGAGTCTGTCAACAGTCCTGCTGTTTGTAGCCGTGTAATACTCTCAGTCCAATGCAGGAGTTTAAAGAGCGCAGCAGCAGGGGCGAACACAAAGTGAATGTGCATATGCATGCTACTGTAAGTGCTTATGTGTGTGTGTTTATGTGTGGAGAAGGGGGATGGGGAGTCTTACATTATATTGTACCATCACTCAGAGCATCATGTTTTTGCTCCAATGTGTTTCACGCAAAAGCAGGAGATAAAGCAACAAATTCAGCGCCAGCTAGTAGCAGGGTTTGCATGAATATTGCATGAACACAAATCAGGCATTGAAAGAATCTTGTTGGCTCCAACAAAAGTGGACCTCTTTGGCAACAAAATATGTGAGCTGCTTGCTTTAATATCTCATGTGCAACTCTGTTCTCTCTCCTTTACTGTACCTCAGAGTTGTTTCACCACACAAGATATGCTGCTGTTAGAGGAGAACTTAGAGGACAGTAAAGGGTGATAGCATCTGCAGTAACTCAGAGTAGTTTAAAAAGTTCCTCCAAAAATGGTTTGGAAACATTTTAGCCAGTATTTCCATACCAACTGGTGTTGTATTCTATATAATTGGAAAGCCTGATTTGTCCCCTTTACAATGAGGTACAACTTGAAAAGATCATGCAACCATGGAATTAGCAAAACAGCTAAACGTGGATAGTGCCTCATATATTGGGTTAGGGTTGGTATTAACTCTTATCTGTGCTGCTACGTGTGTGCCACTCACAGGTTTACGAATGGTGCCTGATGGGCTCCTGACAGCCCCTGAGTGCATGGGTCCTTGCAGCTTCCATGCATCATCACGCAATGTTTGTCTCTTTGGGAAAAGGCCTGTGCAATAGGGCAAATGAAAGCTGATGATCCTGTATGCAGAGTGGCTGAATTACTGGTATTTGGTGTCAGCCCTATCATTTCCAAACTTAGGACCAAGTTCCATAAAAGTTTCATAAGACTGGTGAAGGGCAACAAACAAAGAAGACCTTGGTCTAAAAACCATAGGCTTTCTTTAAGAGATTTATGGCCAAGATTTCCTCAACAATACAAAAAATGTATCATTAACGACAGTCTCAAATGAGCTAGATGTCATAATGAGATTCTGAAGCCAGTGGCCATCTCGCCCACACAGACAGCTTAGAAAGGCCTGAGTCCAGACCTCAACCCAACTAAACACTTGTCGGTTCAGCTTGGGTTTGCTGTGTGTTTGAGCAACCAACACCAACATGCTGGTTAACCTTCAACTCCTGGTTGAGGAATGAGATGCAACTCCATAGCAGCATGACTGGTGACCAGCATAATGAGGAGCTACGCTGTTGAAACTGTGTCTGGATCTTCTACTTCCATAAAGTGTTCAAATCAACAATACGTGTTGTTTTTTTCCTAATTACCATTGGAAAGTGCAATCATCCAATCCACCAAGCAACAGGAGAATATTACAAGGGATTTTGACACAGCTAAAGCCAACAGGCTTAGCTGTGTTGCTCACTCCTCAAACCCACAATCCTTACAAGTTGTACTTTGTTTTAAGGTGACTAATCAGGCTTTCCAATGTGAGAAAATACAACAGCAGTTGGTACTAAAGGGGAGAAATGACATTATAAATAACATTGTGAAACTTTTTGGAGAAATTTATTCTCCAAATTACTCATCAGTATTTTTAAGGCATTCTCAAACAGATTGAAGCTATAGAAAAGATAAAGGCCCAGTCTGACTGAACGACTGCCACAAACGCTGTCTGCTACCTTTCCTTCAAGCTACTTTTATCACAGTAATCTGTCCTAACCCTGCTCGGAACTGGCTGAACTGTGATTGGCTATCTGAAAACCTGCTGAGATGTAATATTTATTTGATAGATAGCCCTTTGACCTTATTATCAGTACTATCACTATAGCTGCATCTCATACATGCTCACCTGTCATCTCCTGCTCTTCTGAGTTCTGATCTCCCTCATGTGGAGCAAAATAGGGGCAAAGGGCAGATGCAAGGCTCAGCAGGATCTGAGGAGGAGACTCCCCAAGAGAGAAGACAGTGAATATTTAATCGGATCTGTTTATTTAGTCAAGACTATGAGTCTCGAGAGGATGTAGAGAACGCTGCGTTTTTCAAGGCGATCTGCATTTTCAAATGCTGCAGCAGCACATTAATGTCAAGAGCTTAGCCAAGCGAGAAGTTTTTTCTTTTCATTTTGGGATTTATTGCCCTGAAAAATGAGTTCATTTTTAATGAAAATGCTCAAAAATACAATATTTTTACTGTCAAAACACACAAAAAACACTTATCTCTGCAGCACTCTGTATATTCTCCTTCGTTTAAGGCCTCCACACTAGACAAATAGCTATGAATTTTAAAAGTCACACGCTCGCACTTTGTGGGCTGTATGTGAATTCAATCCAATCTTGTGGTGTTTAATGAAACAAGCAGCATAAAATTTCTCTCAGGAAAATAACTCTGGTTATGCCCTCATAAATCTGCAGCCAATGCAAATTGCTATGTGTCTGCTCTTATTTTAACGTGCCACCTGTGATGGCCGCGTACAGGATTAACGGTGCAGCCAGTCGCTGTTTCAGATGCAGCCTCGCTTCAGTCACATAAAGCTGATCCAGCAGCCTTCAGGTAGCACAAACTAACCACCACCTTCTGCTAGACAGAGGAAACAACCGGCTCAGGGATCACATATTTGTGTCAATCTCACACTTATCCTGACACAAACAGACATAAAGACGCGCGCACACACACACACACATCAGGAGTTTTCAAGGCTTAGACACTTGGATTGAAAGTTCTGCTTTCTGGCTTTTGGGGTGCATCTATATTCTACTGCTCGAAAATGATCTAATGAGTAAAAATGATGTTTTCCAGGACACCTTGCTCCCACATGTCAGTGCATTCTACGGTTGTTGTGTTCAGGTTTAGAAGGAAAATACTCCAAAATTCTGTTACACACCTTTGAAACCTGTATCCTTTTTTTTTTTTAAACAAAATGCAAGAAAATACTTACATTCTAACACTCAGCATCTCAGGTCTAGATGTCCTGTCCTCTGACTGCTGATCATGAGTCATGGTTTTATCTGCCAGCAGCAAAAAGGTGGAGTTAGGTGGAGTTCAGGTAGGGCTAAAGCAGCTTTTAACCAGAATTATTTGAACAAAAAGGATCCTTTTGCACCATTCTTAAGGACTTCTATGTAAAGAATAGACTAGAGATGGACTGATGCCTCCTGATAAACATTTAGTTTCAGTCAGTTAAACTTAGGTACACGAGACAAAAGCAAGACAGATCCAAATTAATTTAGAAAATTGGTGCTACTTTGTCTCCATAAAAATATTTATTCCAGACTAATGTGAAAGAAAATATCTACAATATGCAACTCAATACTTCTTTATTTAACAATTTCATTGAATATTTTAAATGAGGAGAGTTTGAAATTTCCTTTAAAAAAAACTTTATTGGGTTCTAACAGTGTAAAGCCATCATCACTGCTTGGAAAAGTTAATTAAAAATCATATTTTTAAGGTCTTGCTGTCATATTGCAGGGATTTAGAACTTGTTAAAAACATTTGTGAAATGTACTTTTTGTCAACATTGTCACAAAGTTGTTTCTGACATCTGGAAAACCCCTCGAAGGTTTCTGTGAGTCAGAAAGTGCAAATAATGTGAAACAACTCTAGTAGGGCTTCTATGACTTCTTAGAAATCATCAAAAAATGAGAATCTACTGTTTAATAGATAAATAATGAAATAAAATAAATTGGGATAAATTACTAAAAAATGAAGACATACTGTAACTAAGACAGTGTATGGTTACAGTTTGAAATACATTTTCTTCAAGTTTTTCAAGAACACTGCCCCCCCCCCCCAAAAAAAAGCATCATGAAACAACGTTGCTTTCTTAATTACAGAATATACAGTCAAAGTATCTGAGTCCATATTTTTGCCTGCTGCATAGAACATTGTAATCTTCACCCTCAGGTTAAAACTGGAGCAGATTTGAATCCTAATTTTGTCACATTAAACTCTAAAGGTCTTTACTGTGTCTGTGAAATTCTGATTTATTTCCACAATATTTAGATGCATTTTCCTAATAAACACATCTTTTACATTTGCAGATCATTAACACAGGAAGAAAACAGGATTCAGAGATACTTTTTATGTAATAAACTGCATATAGTGGCAGCATATTTTGAGGTTGTTTTTTTTTTGTTAAATTATATTTCTTTTTCCTCTAATCTGTTAATGCTGAATGTGTTTCCTGTTAAATATGTATTCTGCTTAGTTATTATAAGACACCCTGTATCATCACTTACACCTTCCCAGAAACTGTGCTGTATGAGTCAGTCCCTGTGATAACCACAGCAGACTGAGGACTTTTAAGATGCCAGTGTCGGGTCAGAGCGGTTTCATTCTGAGTTGATATGTGCTGACTATAGAGAAGGAGGATCCTCAAAGGGTGAGTATGGTAACACGGTGAAACACGTTTAGAATTCTAATAGAGATCATTTGTCCTTTGGGTTTCCCAGCATGCACCATGCACTGCCTGACTCTGCAGCCTCATCCTGTCAGATTCATCCATGGCCTCCGTGTTCCGTCATCTGTCCCGTCACTTGTGTCCTTAGCAGCGAGGCGAAGCAGAGGATTAATGAATTATATGAAGACAAGAAGGATTAGGTGCCATGCAGAATTTTTTTTTTTTGCATCATCTTTGCATTTAGATGTGCTTTAAAACAATGTGGAGAAACAGGGTTTCAGAGTGCATGTCCACCCACTGAACCTCACACCGTTTCAAGCCTCTCTCCAGCTCCATGTCGTCTCACGCTCCAGGTCAGCGTGGATGAAGAGGGTGTTATTTGGCTCCTGTAGGTGTTGGGTTTTTAATCCCATCTCCTCCCACTTCAGCAGCAATGTGAAATCCTTGCTGTCCCTTTTTTCTCTCTCTCTCTCTCTCTCTCATATCTCAGGAGGAGGGCTAAATTCCTGCAAGCTGCAAGAGCTTTAAAAACCCTTCTTTATTTTCTAGGGATGCATTTAAACATGCACTGTAAGAAGGGACATGTGAGAAGAATGTGTATGAAGAGGGGGAAAAGGGAAAACTGGAGATGTCATTAGGGAAATTGTTCCTCCAGTGTGAGTGGAAGTGCAGAGAAGGTCACTCATGAGAAGGACACAACGGGATACACTCAGCTCACTATCGGGCATGATGGGTAAATGGTTGAGTGATGTAAGTATGAGTGTGTGTATGGGGATGTGTGTGTCTGTGAGTGTTTGATTCGTGTGTTTGTTGGGCCTCTAGCCAAAGCAGCGGAGGACGTTTTTAGTCCTTTGGCCCGGCCGACCTCAAAGTGTCATAAGTGAGCAGAGATAGAGTTGATGCCGTGTTATTTTATGAGCCAATCTTAGCCTTGGAAATAATCACGGCAGGTCCGGTAACCATGGCTCAAGGGGAGGAGTGAAGGATAGGACGGGGAGTCGGAGAATTGGAAAGTTGCAATGCTTCCATGACCAGGCAGTCAACTGATTAACTACGATTTCGTAGATCAGCGATTCTATGAATATAACTTCTGTTGCTGTATTCACAAAAGCTGGTGGAACTGTTTCTAGTCTTCATTTAGCATTTTTCCACCCTCCATGTTAAAGGAACTGTTCTTTTCTTTTGAAGTTGGGTTCTGATTAACTATTATCTAACCTGTTGTAGAGAACTTTTAAATAATCTCAAAAAATTCAAAGCAATTTATGCTAATTTTGTTTTAGAACCTTTACTTTGCCATAAACTCCATATTCCATGTTTATTTCTGCAGTAAGATAACAAAAAATTTCAGTCAAAAAAGAAACATGCTGGAATTTACCAAACCCTTTTCCCCTAACAATTACCCAGTTCAGCTGCATAAGCACACAAATTCTGCAAAAATAAGACATTTTTATTATTATTATGGTGCTGTAGATGAATTGCTAATACATTTTGTAAAAGTTTCTTTTCTCCTAACTGTATTTTCCAAGCCCTGTCTACATCAGGTGAGATAATTATTCCCAGCCTTTTCACAGAAACACACTTCAAATGATCTGAAATACCCCTTTAACATCTCTCCAGTGAAAGTGCTATATTTAATACACTAACAGAAAACTCCAAACCATGACGTGGACATCTATGGAAGAGTGCTGATAAATGGTTAAATGTGTATTGTAAACCGAGGGTTACCTGCTGAGTTTGTGGTGTTTTCTTGTCACTGGTAAACCTGCCACGCTCAGCGGCAGGGTCACTCTCAGAATGACGAACAGCAAAAACATAAGCACTGCTGTCAGGTAAAAGTCAATAGCATAGAAGACGGCGAAAGGCAAACATTTTCCGTTTACCGAGTTTATTTCCATTTTAAATGTCCTCGTTCTCATGTGCATCACTGGAAATGTCAAACACTTTCTCCACAAACTGGAACAAATCAGCTGAGTGGCTCTAATTTAATAGGAACATTTATTAAGGAAATATGTAATTCACACAATGAGAAGAATAAGAATTTAGGTGTTTAATGTGTTTATCGGTTTAGCAAGGATTGGAGAGAAACATAAATCCTGTTTAGCTTAATTACAAACCAGCTCACAAATCTTTTGAGTTCTGCAAATGTAAATAATTAAATCACCAAGTGAGTACAATTTAAAGCAGTACAAGCCCTGGGGGGAAATTATAGCACTTCCCACAGGTTCGAGAAAGGAAAAGAGGGAAAAAGGCCACATTTTGTCATCCTCTGTTCCGTTGAAGGTTTACAGCTCCACGGTGTCAGCAAGTAAGGAAAATCTATGTACTGAAGTTATCCCTTAGGTAGCAAGTTTCTGTGGTTTGTTTGTACCCGCTGACTTTTTAAGCACAATGAGTGCTCTTGTTATCAGGACACAAACACAATTCAGCCTAAGCATCCTGTCACTCTCCCAGTAACAAGATAAATGCGTGTTACCCTCTTAAAGCATGGAGATAAAACAGCCCATCTGGTATCTCCGTTTGAACACCTCTCATTTGGTGCTTGTTGAATCTACTGCAAACAGACACTACAATTACAAGTCTGTTGAAAAGACACACAGGTCTGGAGTTCACAAATCACCGGGGAGTTATGTCGGATTCACACGAGGACCGAAAAATGACTCACAGGCTGTGACCTTGCAACCTCTTGCGACATAGTCAGGATGGGTTTTTTTGAAAGCTTAGTGTGTGTCCCATGCCCCTGCTGTCTGTCTGTCTGTTTATTTCGTGCTTGGATGCCCGTCACGTCGCGCTGCCCTTTGCTTTGGATCATCAATGTCAACACCACATTCCTGTGTGGATCGCGGTTGTGACGTGTCCCTCTCACATCCCCATGCGTGCTCTTGCACTCACTCACCTCTCTAGTCAGTTATCATATACAGAAAAGCATGACAGGAAAAGTGTCAAATGGCAAAAGTAACTATTATTTATTAGGTTAGTTCATTTCAAACCCCTGAATCGGGTTTCACCTGGCAATGCATTGATGTCTGTTGTTGAGCTCCAAACTTTCCGGTTGCACTCATTTTCTTCACTTTATTATTACCTGTTGTCAAAGTGCAAAGGGTGGGTAATCATCATTTTGCCTGTTTGTTTGTAGTGTTAGCAAAATATCTCATGAAACACAAAAAGCCTTAACTGGATCTACAACTGAGTATCTTTTGGAGATAACCCCATTCAAGACGGTCGCCACAGCTAATAAACATTAGCAAATACAAAAACAGTTATAGCTTGTGGGAGTCATTACTGACACAGACTCTGAGCACTAACTGACTGTATGAGCTCTTTGCTTAAAACTTTAAAAATAACTCTTAGACTCAACCCTGTTTTTAGCAAACTGTCTCTCAGATCAACAGGTTTTAATTCAGCTTTAAAAAAAAAATCATTGCACACACATACACAACTAAACAACTTGAATCATCATGATGTCCATCACAGCTAAGTGACCTTAGCAAACATGAAGCAGCTACAACTCAGTGTGGTAACAGCTTCCCAACACATATTCCAGGAGCTAAAGGAACTGACGTGTGTTCATACTTTCCACATCCACTCTGCCTGTGACATAAATTGTGTCATCTTACCTGTCTGCTAGTGTCTCCATCCCCCCCTCAGTACATGAGCACATGCACAGATTTTCAGAGCTGTCCTGGCCATCTAAAGTAGGGGAGCCAGGTTTAACAGACCAAAAATGACTGCACATTATCAGGAGCAGAAGAATAAAAAAACACTGACTCTTTGTGGTGAATTGATGAGAGAGGAGTCTTGGTAATGTTTAAAATGTTAAATGTTATCAATATTTAAATTACCTAATTATGGGCAGAGGTCATGATTTAGCAAAAAGAAAGGAATGAAGCAAAATGGCATCCATGAGAGAGTTGAAAGGCCAAAACCCCTCGAGAACATAATACCAACAGTCAAACATGGCCATGGTGGTGTGATGGTCTGGGGTTAACTCAGGCCATCTTTGTCTGGTACTAAAATCTGTTTGCTGATGTGAAAAGTTGATGAGCAAGCAAAACCAGAAGACATCAGTAGAGCAGGCAAATACTTTTCCACACACATATATACACACACGTATATACAGAAATATATATATATATATATATATATATATATATATATATATATATATATATATATATATATATATTCTGACAGCCAAAAGAGCATGAGATTTGTAAAATTGTATTAGATGTGACCAAAATGACTATCCCCATCATTTAATGAATCCAACATCATAAAAATGACCCGCCTACCTCTGCTCACATGAAAGATGTTTAAAAATACACTTTTTGTCCAAAATCTTCTCACTATAGAGGGAACTGTCAGCACATCATCTCCACAGAGAAGCTAAAAACAGCCACAAAGATAAGATTCACACTGCCTCTGTTATATTAGATTAAATGTAAAGTAAAAGGCTGGATTTTCATCATCAGAGAGTATTTATTCCTCTCTCTCCAGCGAGCGCAGCCTCTGATTGCAGGGATATAGTGAAGTGCGACGTGTGAAGAGAGTTGTGTGTCTGTACCTCTGCGTGTGGGCACATGTAGTTAAAGTGACTGTCAGGGTACGGGATGATGAGGAGGGTGCACTTTGGGAAAATGACATCATTAAAAACACAGCAGCTGAGCCTGCTGCTGGTAAATTAGCCAGCAGTGGATGCTGGGTCACCTCTTAAGTGATGCAACACTTAGGTCTTGCCTTGCAATGTGATGGCACAGTCATAACGAGCAAATATTGTGACATTATCAGTTACTACTGTACAGCGTGAGTGTGTTCATGTTTTTGTACACTGTCAAAGTTGTCATCATATGCTTTAGATTTTGCAGCAAAATGTGTCTCTTGAGGAGCTGAAACAAAACCTAATTTTTATGTTTGATGGGGGGATATTGCAGCGTGAGTGTAGCTGTTGTGGTAAACAGCTGTAACACACCGTCAGTGATTATTCTGACATGCTTGGAGTAAACATTTTGCAACGTGGCTGTATGTAAAGCTCATTAACAAGACTAGCAAGCAACGTGTCCTGCTAATTGTTCTGTCAGGCCACAATTAAAGGTGCAACATGAAAAATAGTTTACAGACAGCAACCGCCTTCTAGTAGAATGCATCAGAGACTCTGAAACCTTTAATTTACACACTATCTGTCCTCCATCACGAACAACCAGGACCTAAGTCAGTTATTTCTAAGAGGAGATGAAAATCAGAGATGTGAGCTGCTTTTAAAACCATCTAATCAGAGGTATCAGTTGTCTCAGAATGATGTGATAGAAACCTCAGAACTGAGAGGAAAATGTGAAAAATACAGTCAAGTGAATTTCCAGAAACACACAATGTCTGTTTTGCTTTACCTGGGATTAATTCTGATCACTGTCCTTTGTTTTCATCAGGAAACTCATACATTTGGGCTTCTAGGTTCACATTAAGTACAACATACAGACCATCAGAAGAAAATCTAATGTCTATCACGTTGACTTCATGCCAAAAGCATGGAAACAATAATAGAAAGGCACTGTTTCACATACTTCAGATAAAATTCAGTGTTAGAATAACAATTTTATTTATTTATTTATTTTAATTCAGTGATGGCAAGATTAGTAGATTTCCAAGCCATAAATTATCTTCTGATTTATTTGCATTCATATTTTAATTATTTAATGTTTTTGAATTGTGCAAGTATTTTATTATCCCCTCCCAGCTTAATGTTTTTGCTTATTGCAAGATTAAGTGATAACAGTATATCCTGCAAATATTCTCACACAGATACAGACACATCTAATTAAAAACTTTTTTTTTTTTTGGTTGTCATGAAAAAGTCCAATATTTTTGGTCACTCATTTCAGAAAGTGAAACTCATTTATTTTATAGATTTGTTACAAATAGTGACATATTTCAAGCATTTATTTCTTAAAAATTTAATGGTTAAGGCTCACAGATAATAAAACATCCAAATTCAGTGTCTCAGAAAATTAGATTATTGTGAAAAACTTAAACATTGGAAACTTATGGTGTCACACTCCACTCAGCTAATTAACTTAAAAAAGTTTCCTCAGCCTTTAAATGGTTGCTCAGTCTGGGTCAGTAGCTGCAAAATCATGGGGAAGACTGCTGACTTGACAGAAATCCAGAAGACAGTATAAGTAAAGTCATTGACAGCTACACTTTTCACAAGGAGGCCACCAAAGGTCACTGGTAAAGTAACTGGTTGTTCAGAGAGTTGTGTATACAAGCATATTCATAGAAAGTTGAGTGAAAGGTAAAAGTGTGGTAGGAAAAGTTTCACCAGCAACAGGGATAACCACAGCCCTGAGAGGATTGTCAAGTAAAATCCATTTACGTATTAGGGAGAGTTTTACAAGAAGTGGACTGAGGCTGGACTCAGAGCATCAAGAACCACTATGCACATACAGATCCTACACACAGGCTACAAGTTTCACATTCCTGTAAAGTCACTCCTGAACTAGAGACAACTTCAGAAGAGTCAATATTTAAACATTTCTAAGGTACTGAAATTTGGGTTTCCATTATCTGTAACTCAAAATCATCCAAATTAAAATAAAATTTCTTGCATATTTCACTGTGAAATTCTTTGTGAAACAATGTTTCACAAAGTTCATAAGTTTCACAATTTGAAATAAGTGACAAAAAATTATCTTTTTCGTGATATCCAAATTTTCTGAGATGTACCTTTTATACATTGTGTGTGTGTGTGCATGTGTACTTGGTTTTTGTGACTATTTAGGACATTATCTGCTTCAATAATCATCCTTGTCAGGACTAGAAGTCCTTACAGGGACCAAAGAAGTTTTGGGTTAGAGGTTAGGTTTAGGGATAAACATGTACTGGGAAGGGATAGGGTTCAGCTACAGAAATGTAAGAAAGGAATTACGAGGTCTTAAAAAAGATAAAGATATAAGAAATTGTTTCTGTGTGCATCACATAAAACTGTTCATGTATTTTTTTTCCGTGTCTTGTCCGGCTGTATAGCAAACAGAATTGATGTCTTGAGTGCCAGGAACATGCCCAACAGATTTGCTGTTCCAGGTGAGGCGTTACAGCCACTGATATAATGCTCCACCTGACTTATATTTAAATATACATTTTAAAAATCTTTATTAGAATTGTGTGTTGGTTTGATTTGAATCCCAATAGACACAGAGACTGAAAAAAAGGAGAAGAGTACAGGAAGAAGGGTGGGGGAAAAAGAAGAGTGCAAGAGACATGAAGATTCCAGTTCTAGACCTGCAAATAAAGCACAAACAAACAAACAAGCAAACAAAACAGGGAGAAAAGATACAACAGCAACAAACAGCATATACAACAATAGGCTATGTGATATCCTTAAAATGAACACGGTAACAATTGATTCAAGGTATGTTCAGTGCCAACTACAGCCCCAGTCAGTGTGTCTGAAAACACCTGAGTCCATACTTATGTGAACACCTTGTGATCACCTGTGTGTGTATATGCGTGCTTGTGTATGTAAGGTTTCTCTATACTATAGAGTCTATAGTAACATTCAATAATAAGTTTGAGGAGCCACAGACCCGCCCTAAAGGCCCATGGAGGATGCGGAGGAGGAGGTCATGTATGTTTAAACACTATATCAAAACTCCCAACATTTTATGAAACAAACATTACAGATTGTTAAATATTTAATAATTTTTCATTATTTATGTAACTTTTTGTACTGATATTTTGTTTCTAACTTAGGGGCGGCATTAGCTCAGTTGGTAGAGTGACCGGGCGTGGCTGGTCTGTGGGTCTCCAGAGGCAGCAGACAGGTACCGGCGGGCCAAGCGAAGTGCAGCAGTGGCAGTTGCCGAGGCAAAATCTCGGGCGTGGGAGGAGTTTGGCGAAGCCATGGAAAAAGACTATCGGTCGGCTCCAAAGAGGTTCTGGCAAACCATCCGGCGCCTCAGGGGAGGAAGGCAGCAACTCGCTCACACTGTTTACAGTGGGGACGGGGAGCTGCTGACATCAACTGGGGCTATAGTCGGACGGTGGAAGGAATACTTTGAGGAGCTCCTCAATCCCACCGACGCGCATTCCGAGGAGGAACCAGAGCTGGGAGACCTGGGGACGGACTGTCCAATCTCTGGGGCAGAAGTCGCTGAGGTAGTCAAACAACTACGCAGCGGCGGAGCCCCAGGGGTGGATGAGATCCGACCTGGGTATCTCAAGGCGATGGATGTTGTAGGTCTGTCGTGGCTGACACGTCTCTGCAACATTGCGTGGTCATCGGGGGCAGTTCCTGTGGAGTGGCAAACCGGGGTGGTGGTTCCCATTTTTAAGAAGGGGGACCAGAGGGTGTGTTCCAACTATAGGGGGATCACACTCCTCAGCCTCCCTGGGAAGGTCTACTCCAGGGTACTGGAGAGGAGGGTCCGGTCGATGGTTGAACCTCAGATAGAAGAGGAGCAATGTGGTTTTCGTCCTGGTCGTGGAACTGTGGACCAGCTCTTTACCCTCGCTAGGGTGATGGAGGGGTCATGGGAGTTTGCCCAACCAATCCACATGTGTTTTGTGGATTTGGAGAAGGCTTATGACCGTGTCCCCAGGGGCACCCTGTGGGGGGCGCTCCAGGAGTATGGGGTTGATGGTCTTTTGTTAAGGGCCATTCAGTCCCTGTACCAGAGGAGTGTGAGTCTGGTCCGCATAGCCGGCAGTAAGTCGGACCTGTTCCCAGTGAGGGTTGGACTCCGCCAGGGCTGCCCTTTGTCACCGGTCCTGTTCATAACCTTTATGGGCAGGATTTCTAGGCGCAGCCGTGGTGTGGAGGGGGTGGAGTTTGGTGACAGGAGAATCTCGTCTCTGCTTTTTGCGGATGATGTGGTCCTCCTAGCTTCATCAGGCTCTGACCTTCAGCTCTTGCTGGGGAGGTTCGCAGCCGAGTGTGAAGCGGCTGGGATGAGGATCAGCACCTCCAAATCTGAGGCCATGGTTCTCGACCGGAAAAAGGTGGATTGCCAACTCCGGGTCGGGAGAGAGGTCCTGCCTCAAGTGGAGGAGTTCAAGTATCTCGGGGTCTTGTTCACGAGTGAGGGAAGGAGGGAGCGGGAGATCGACAGGCGGATTGGGGCAGCGTCTGCAGTGATGCGGACGCTGAACCGGTCTGTTGTGGTGAAGAGAGAGCTGAGCCAGAAAGCAAGGCTCTCGATTTACCGGTCGGTTTACGTCCCAATCCTCACCTATGGTCATGAGCTTTGGGTAGTGACCGAAAGAACGAGATCGCGGATACAAGCGGCCGAAATGAGTTTTCTCCGCAGGGTGGCCGGGCTCAGCCTTAGGGATAGGGTAAGAAGCTCGGACATCCGGGAGAGACTCGGAGTAGAGTCGCTGCTCCTCCATATTGAAAGGAGCCAGTTGAGGTGGTTCGGGCATCTGGTAAGGATGCCTCCTGGACGCCTCCCTCGGGAGGTGTTCTGGGCATGTCCTGCCGGCAGGAGGCCCCCAGGTCGACCCAGGACAAGCTGGAAGAAATACATCTTCAGTTTGGCCTGGGAACGCCTGGGCGTCCCAGCTGAGGAGCTGGTGGACTTGGCCGGGGAGAAGATGGCCTGGGCTGCCCGACTTGGAATGCTGCCCCCGCGACCCGGACCCGGATAAGCGGAAGAAGGCGAGGCGAGGCGAGGCGAGGCGAGGTAGAGTGACCGGTCTGGTAACCGAAGGGTCACCAGTTCAATCCCCAGCTCCAGCTGGCTTAGACTTGTCCTTGGGCAAGACACTTCACCCAACTTGCCTGTGTGACTGTGTGTGAATGTTGGTGGTGGTCAGAAGGGCCGATGGCGCAGAATGGCAGCCTTGCTTCTGTCAGACTGCCCCAGGGCAGCTGTGACTACAGACGTCTGTCGTAGTTTACCACCACCAGTGTAAATGTGTGCGTGAAAGAATAATGGAGCTTCTGTCAAAGCGCTTTGGGTGCCCTGGAAAGCACTTTATAAATCCTATCCATCATTATTATACCAATCACTTTTTATGAATTCAGTCTCATCTTTTCTTTAAGTTCTGTTTTTGCACATGATATATTTTTATCCCTCTGCTGAATTACAAGTTTTAACATTTACAAAGAGTGGAGAGCTCTGTAATTTCCATCATAGGTAAACCTCAAATGTGAGAGACAGAATGTATAAAAAACAAAAATCCAGAAAATGATGAATGATATTTAAATAGATAATTAGCATGTTATTGCATGAAATAAGTATTTGATCTCTTACCAACCAGTCAGTGTTCTGGTGCTCACAGACCTGTTAATTTGTCTTTTAGAAGTCCTCCTATCACCCTACATAATACCTGTATATTTGCCAGTGTTGGGAACGTTGCTTTAAGAAAGTAATTAGTTATAGTTACTCACTACTTGTTCCAAAAAGTAACTGAGTTAGATACATAAATACTCAATAATAAAAGCAACTTATACCAGGGAAAATATGTTTTTGCGTTACTATATTTTAAAAAACAGTTGTGGTATATCAAAGAATTTGAATTTTCTGAGCAGTTTTCATGAGTAATTTTAAATGAGTAGAAGAAACAGGAACTCTAGGACATAATGTGCACCACACAAACACATTCTAGCATTTTACCTCAACGAGGTTGAAGTAGGGATTATATCTCTACCTTGAAGATGACAAATTTTCATCCAAATGCTCCAGACTCTCCATTTCTGCTGCTTTGTTGGCGTTTGTGTTCTGTGTGCGCACCCACAAGCAGTGTGTGCATGGAGTTGGTGCGTTCAGAGTACACAGTTTATTCTATTAATTCATAGCACAATGGTCTGGTAATTATTTGTTCTGATACTATGTTTGGAAGTTTGTGATGCTAGTGTTGTTTCTGCTTTGTGTGAATACAGCGTTTCTATGGGTCTGAAAGCTGCGTGTGAGCGTTGGGGAAACAGGGCGGAGCGCTGAGCTGCAGGAGTGACAGAGACCAGGAAACGGCACGGTTCAGTTGTTTTTAACTGTTTTGGCACAAGTACGGCTTACAGTAGCTCTTAATGTTCTAGTAAAGCCTCAAGGACTGAACCTACGAACTCATTACTCAAAAGTAACGCACCGCATTTAACGCTCAGTAACAGTAACGGCGTTCTCAAGATGGCAATGGTTATTCGTTAGATGAATCCATTACAAGTTGTTAGAAACACTGATAATTGCACCCGTTGAAACTGGTTACCTGAATAAAAGACACCTGTCCACAAACCCAATCAATCAGATTCCAACCTCTCCAGCCATGAACAAGACTAAAGAGGTTTTTTGTTCTTTGAAGGACCAAAATGAACCCAAAAAAAGTCCAGTTGCCTTTATTTAAAACCCCTTTTTAGATTACCATCACCTGGATGACTGAGAATTTTCACCAGCATAAGACTAAAGAGCTGTTTAAGGTCACCATGAACAAAATTGGAGATTTACACAAGACTATGATGAAAATGGGTTTTGACCTGGTCATCCAGCATGACAATGACCTAAAACACAGCCAGGGAAACTAAGGAGGCTCCTTAAGAAGGTCCTGAAATGACCTAGCTAGTCTCCAGACCTGAACCCAATAGAAAATCTTTGGAGGAGCTGAAACTCTGTTGCTCGGCAACAGCCTGGAAACCTGAAAGATCTGGAGGTGATCTGTATGAGGAGTGGGTCAAAATCCTTGCTGCAGTGATGGTAACCTGGTCAAGAACTACAGGACACATCTGACCTCTGGAACCATAAACGAAGGTTTCTGTATATTAAGCTCTATATTTCTATTGAATCAAATATGTATGCAATAAAACACATAATTTATTTAATAATCATATAATGTGTATTATCATGATTTTTTTAAAGGTTTTGTCTCTCACAGTTGAGGTGTTCCTATGATGAAAACGACAGACCTCTACACTCAATGTTAGTGGGAAAACTTTTTAAAAATCAGCAGTGTATCAAATACTTTTCAAAGTAATAGTTTGAATTACAAAGTGAACTTGAACTTGTAATCTTGCATTTATGGGAATTCTAATTATATCAAGTGGTAAATATTGACACACCAACAAATCACAGAAGGTTAAATAAAACAGAAATTTGTTTGGGAATTTCATGATTCAGGAGAATTATTAGTGCAAACACTGAGGAGGTACTCTTGTGTGACTGGGATAAATATAATTTCAAAAGGTTTCAAGGCCAAATGGAAAAAGCTTATACATTAATTCCATGTCTGCATGTGCAAAGTCTTTGAATTGTCACTAATGAGAACACATTTCTATTTTTATTTGTTCCTACTGACATTAAGGTCAGCTGTGTCACAGCTTTGGACTCTTTGGTATACAGACTACACTCCGCTTCTTTTGGTGGCGATACTAGACCACTTATTATGCATATTTGAAAGAATTAATGTATCATTATTTCTCATCAGGAATACATGCATCTTGTTTGTCCTCATAGTCCTGTAGTAATGAACTGTGCAAGTTTGATTATCAACATATTTCCTCACATTTTGATCATGTTGTTATGTTTCTTCTTTTGTCTTTTTTGGAAGGCTGAAATAAATCATTTATACTCCAGTAGCACTGTTGCTGTTTGTTGTTGGTGGATTACAAATGATCATTTTGGTCAGTGCAATTCATTGAACATATTACAGAAAAGCAGCGTTTCAGATCTTTGATAGTAAGTGAATGTACCTTATTGTGTCTCACAGGTGTGCTTCAGCAGAGGATGGCAGGAGACTCTCGAGTCCTCATGGACCACAACATGGAGACAGGAGTAACACCTGCTCAGGTACAATGCAAACTTACTACACTTTTCATAACTGTAGAGTTTATTTAACTGTAAGGGATGAGATGAGGGAGGCTGTGTAAAAATAAACCTTCTGTTTATTTTTCCTTGAGAGATATTGTTGTCTGTTTGTACTTGGACAAACTCCAAGTTTCTAAAATCTACTGGAATTTCACCTTAAGCTGTAGTTCTGACTGCATATTTCAAAATCCATTAAGTCTGACTTTGGTAAAACTGGTAGCTGCAGTAGCAAACTATTATTTTCACTTCTGAAATTTAATTTCCATTATATCTTTGTCTACTTATCTTTACTGATGGGCTGACGTCATACCCAGATCTTAGTTCCAACTTCCAAGAAAAGTGAAATGTTGCACTATAGAGTGTACTATGTTGTCAGAAGTATCAGGACACTCCACTAAATCATGGGTGAGTGAGTTTGGTTTGGAAGATCTTGACTGGCCTGAGTTTTGACCTCAACCCAATCAAAAACCTTTGAGATAAATCAGATTGAGAGTCTGGTCTTCTCATCTAGCATCAGTACCTGAACCCACACGTGTGCTTCTGAATGATCGGCAATGTTTTTCCATAAACACACTCCTAAACCTCAATGTTCCCAAAAGAGTTATAGCAAAGGAGGTAAAAGCTTCGTAATAAACCCTACAGGTCAAGAATGGGATGTCATTAAAGTTCATGGAGATGTAAAGATAGATGTCCCAATACTTTTGGAAATGTACTGTAGGTTTGTCAAAAACACATTGAAAACATAGGAAAATAGACAAAAAACCAGAAATACCCTGTAAAATACTTTATACATTTAGTACGTTCTTTAAACATGGTTTACATAATGCAGCCAAGATTCTTTCAGTACTTAAACAAGTACATAATTGAGTTTTCTTGGCATTAGAAATGGTAAAGACATCCAATCCTGTTGCTATAACAGATGGAAGAGTTGTCCTTATTATCTGCACTGATTCCCAAGCTGACTGGAACTTTTGGCATCTACTCAAGTCTGACCAGAAAAGCTCAATGAGGAAATAAAACAAAAAAAAACTTCCAATTACGACTGCCTTGCAGAGACAGCTAATTAATTTGTTTATGGACCGTCACCCCCAGGTTATATATTGACTACAAAGGCAGTACTGCCTGAGACAGCTCCTTCTACAACTCAATTCGACCACCCCAAAGTGATGAAATAAATGAGCCTGTTTCTAGGTTAAGATTAGTTAGATTTAAAAGAAAAACAGCTGCATACTCTAAATGTTAGCTTTCACTTTCAAACCTGGTCGAGTGACTATGCCCCTGTTTGACTCAGCATCCTAAAGCGAGGCCTTCAAAAGATATCGCCACCAAGCTGTTATTAGGGATGGAAGTCAGTAAGCATTGTCTTTCATTCCTTCTTTGTCAAAACTTTTTTTTAAAACAAGGATCACCTCAAATCAATAGCTAACAAATCAATGCTGTAAATCTAGACTTGACTCAACATGCATAATTTCCCAGACACCTCAATGAATCTACCTTTAATAAAACTCTGGCAGATTTCATTTTGTTGGCTCTGGAATCCAATTCGCTGGAATTACATTGTAGTGCCTTAGATGATGTTGTTTCTTGGCTAAACTGTGAGAAGGATCATCTCTGTGACAGAGCAGAGATGAGGCCAGTGGAAGCACAATTGGATGAAACTTTCCTGACGATACGACCATGACTCTGGAGCGTATCAGTGTCGATTAGCAGCAGTACACTTTGAGTGTCTTTAGGGTGACTTATCAGCTGTGTATGGAAACAGTGCTTTGCTAAAATGTCCTTGGGCTGTTGTTTTGTTTTGAAGTTCCCTTGTAACTTTGTCCTGGAATATGTTTGTGTCTGTTCAAGTACAAAACCAAAAAGCTAAAGACATTTTCCAGTGTTTATTTACCATTCTGGCTTTTTTTAAATTAAAGCACATGGAATAGAACATACAGTGTGTGCTCCTAAAATTGTGTTTGCTTTACGGATGAAATTTGTAATGGAAGGACAGGGAATATGTTCCTGTGCAATAGAGGGAGCAGAGGGGACAGGGAGGGAGACAGGACACAGCTGTGGAGCCAGATCGTCTTGCTGGATGAGGGCCAACACAGACAAAGACCTCAATGTCCTTGTGTCCGTGCAATGTCCTTAGTCTCCGTTTCTTTTTTCTCCCTATTATATACATACATAGACTGAGACCTGCAATGTCAGTGTCAAGCAGCACATAGAAGTGACTTCATTGCATTTACTTTCCCACCAGCAGCCTTGATCCAAGCATTGTGGTTAATGCAGGCTGAGGGCAAATCACATAAAACAAGTTAACGCTTTTTTCTTCAGTGCAAATACACTTTCTCAGAGAAGGAAATATTTACTGAAAGAAGTCAGTGTGCAGAAAGGCCTTCAGGGGAGAAAAACATCAACTGCTAATATTGTTCTCCTTTCATTCTCTGTGGGTGCTCGTTTTGTTTCACCTCCTGTTTTTCTTTCTTTGTCTTGAACATAGGTGAAGAAGCTCCCTAAACATCTGAGGGAGGCTCAGATATCAACAGAGAGAACCCACCTGATTTCTGAACCAGTGAAGAAGCCACGGCAGCGGTACGTGCAAAAGGATGGCAAGTGCAACGTTCATCATGGAAACGTGCAAGAGACCTATCGTTACCTCAGTGACTTGTTTACTACACTGGTGGATCTACGGTGGCGATTTAGTCTTTTAATTTTTACGTTAGTCTATGTAATCAACTGGCTCTTTTTTGGATTTCTGTGGTGGCTGATTGCACTCATCCGTGGAGATTTGGTGCACGCCGATGAAGATGGCTGGACCCCTTGCGTCGAGAATCTCAACAGTTTTGTCTCAGCTTTCCTCTTCTCTATTGAGACAGAGACCACAATCGGGTATGGCTATCGTGTAATCACGGAAAGGTGCCCTGAAGGCATTATCCTGCTTTTGGTGCAAGCCATCTTGGGTTCCATTGTTAATGCCATAATGGTGGGTTGCATGTTTGTCAAGATTTCACAGCCAAAGAACCGCGCAGAGACTCTCATGTTCTCGCACAACGCCGTCATATCGGTGCGAGATAACAAGATGTGCCTGATGTTTCGGGTAGGGGACCTGAGGAACTCTCACATCGTGGAGGCATCGATTCGAGCGAAGCTCATCCGCTCACAGCAGACCAAAGAGGGGGAGTTCATCCCACTCAACCAGACTGACATCAACATCGGCTTCGACACGGGAGACGATCGGCTGTTCTTGGTGTCTCCGCTCATCATCTCTCATGAGATTAACGAAAAGAGCCCTTTTTGGGAAATGTCGCTGGTTCAAATGGAGAAGGAGGAGTTCGAGATCGTGGTCATCCTTGAGGGCATGGTAGAGGCCACAGGTATGATGGGGAGTACGGGGTATCAAAAGTAAGAGGAAAGGATACAGTTTTTGTTCATAATAAATAAGAAAAAGTAAGAACTGACATTATGGAAGGATGACTAAAGGGTTGAGGGGTGCTAAAAGGAGGGGAAACTAAGTTCTGCAGGTTTTTAATGCTGCAGATTCTAAAATAAAGAAAACTTAATTGCCTTCAAGCAAGGCATGAATGATATTAAGGCGTTTCAGTTCAGAGGTAATACAATTTCTAATGAGGATTTGTACTTTAATAAGCTGGTAATTTTTATGACTGAGCTGGTGCTTCTTCCTCATTAAAATTACAAGTGCAATTCAATCTTCATCTGTACTTTTTGTAGTGTTTCTCTAAATGAGGCAGATGACAGAAATTTACAAGCACCTTGCAAATGTTTCTATGTGCTTACTGCAGCCCTTATTCCTATTGTTGCCACTTCAAGGTTATCTCTTTGATATTGTTTATTTCCAAATGAATGAAATGTAGCTACACACACCTCTTGTGTTTGTTTTGGGTAAACTCCCAGCTCCAGGCTGGATACATTTACGAGGCACACGCAAGCACGTGGTTCTGCTGGGACAGGGACGAGGGGACTTGAATACAGCATTACCCAGACAGGTCAACAACATACATACATGCAAGTGCTTCATAAGCCAGAGCTCAATTCTTTATATTCTGCTTCCAGGAAGCCACACCGTTTGAAATTAGTTTTAACGTTTTGGTCTGTTTAACAGTTCTTCATGCTTTCTGAGGATCTTTTGAAGTTTTTCTTTTGAACATAGGACGCTTATGCAGCTTACATTCTTAGAAAAACCTTCGTGTCTTTTGGTTTCTTTGTTCAGACCCTTAACTCTGATCTCTGAATCCATTAATGACAACAGCAAAAAACCACATTTTAATTTGTGTCTTTAAGAACTTTCTTACTGACAGTGTGTTTCAAAGACACAATTTGTTCTTTTTTTAGTTGCATTTGTTTAAAAAAATCTTACAGTTAACACAATTTGACAGTCATGAAACACAATTTTTGAAGCAAGAAAGTGAATTTTTAGAGCCTTTAGCTGAAAAGTTGGCATATAGTCGATTGGAAAAGCGCATCTGTTGAGCTCCGTGTCTGGATTTAGTCGGATTTTCTTTTTCTTGGATGAACCTGCTTTTCAGATACCGTTCATCTGCTGCTTTTAGGTTTTCCACCTGCTGTTTCTTTTAAGCCTCAGTCTATTTTTTTAAGTGCACATTGCTGAGTGTGCAGTGTCAGTGTGTGTCTTTGAGCATCACCTTGTTGATGTAAAACATTTTATTTTAAGCCTTCCGAAATATGGCTCCACTGGCAATTTATTTTTGTTTCAAAAACGGGAACAAATGATAACTGTTATGAGTGGACAGATTGATGGTAAAACACCTTAACTTAGTTACAGTACAAGTACAGTCATAACACTCTTCTAAACATGGTCAGGTACAAGGATATGACTGAAGAGAGTGAAGATGTCCACAATCCAAAGAAAACCTTTATTAGACTAGTATTTATTTATTTATTTATTTAAGTCCTAAGAGCTATTGCTCAAGGTCAGAGGGGTCAAACGCAAAATCACAGGACCTAAAATTTTATAACTTGGTCCAAATCCAGAACTAATATATTTAAATATTTCTAAGTTGTATGCAAAAATATTCATACAGAAATAGTAATACAACTTTTCCCAAGGTGTCTTATTTTTAAAAATGAACAAAAGCACAGTATTTTCTAACATTTTTAAACAAAAGACACATGATAATCATTCTGAATGCCTTCCAAACTATGAACCCATTACTTATTTCTAATCTTACATCTAAAACAAAATGTAAAAAGTATTCAATTAAAGTCTAAATGTCTGGAAATAAATATTCACCTTGACAAAAATAATCTTCATAATAATTAATCCAAATTAAAGATGAACAATAAAGTCTACATTCAAAGTGAAGGCTTGTTTACTCTTACTCCCCAAAAAACTGCTAACAAACATGTAAGTACCGTATGTGTTCTGGTGACCAGAGATCATTTGAGCAGCTCGCACGGGGAGGAGACTGTTAGCAAACCACACCAAGTCAATGCCTCACAGTAAGAAAACTTCAAATGTCATTTTCTCAGCTTCAGTGTCAGCAAACTGATGTCTGAACATGACACTAAATATGTTTTTAAACAAAATGCATAGTGATGAATACTGTGCCTCATCCTGTTTTGAGTGTGCAGCCAATCCATTAAACACGAGGCTGGAGAGGAGAGTTATAAGGCTTCAGTTACGTTCCTGCTGCCTGCTAAAGTGCATTCTGTGATTAGTGGTTTACTGGTCTGAGTTCTGTGCACCCACAATACTGTTGTAAGACATAGAATATGATCTTGTGAGCAAGCTTGATATACAGTATACTAAACATTCATTTATCATCTGAAGAAGTCAGCACCTTAATCATCATAATAATGTCAGGAATATGGAAACCTGCAGCATAAGGCCTTCAGCTGTCTGTGGGTTATTATCTCAACTAGGTATTCTGGTTTCTCTTTTCTTGAATATTTTTAGACTAATTAAAACTGAAGCCCATTCCATGTTTAAACATGGCTTTGAAGAGTCTGATTTAGATGATCTTGTAGTTCTCCTGTAGTCATTATGCCTCCTACACTGCTGGGTACTTGACTCAGACATGAGCTCACCTTTAGCTTCGCCGGCAAAGAAAGTGTGCATGGGTAATACCGACACCAGCGCTGACGGCTGCATAAGCAACCTGAATTTACTTTGGTCCTGCCTCATGTTCCACTGATGTATGCAACATAAAGTAAATAGAGCACAAGCCATTTAAGAAGGTAACCCAATTATGATCAAGGATTTTCTATCATCACAATAGTCAGCCATTTTCTCAGCTTGAATAAATAGGTTCTTAAATCAAACATGGGCCCAAAGTGTTGTTGGTAAAAAAAAAAAAAAAGGTACTTGAAATTGATCTAGATTACAGAACATTTACTTTTTGAAATGATAAAATATTTAGATTTGCAAACATTAGTCTTTCTTCCCAGTTCTGTTAAGGAAGAAGTGAAAATAAAACACAACCAAATGAGAATACAAAGACATCAAATGCAAAAGTACATTCAAATCAACACAATGGGTATGGTTCTCATTTTAAATAAGAACGTGAAAGACTCTACTACCTACCCACACTTTAATACAGATAATTAAACCTCTGCTTCTACAAAGCCTAACAAAAAGACTTAACAAATCACTGTGGGTGTGAATGTGCTACAAAATACACTAAACCTGGCTCCAATCCAGGCCATTGAAACAAAAGCTTCCAAACACAATCAAAACAATTAGATATTCTAAGGTTGTTCCACAGCTCTGGTTTGAGAAGGCAGTACAGATAAAACCTATAAACATGTTTACATGTCATCACTGTAATACCAGAGTACTACCAATGAAAGGTATCAGTATTTAGATGGTCAGTAGTTTGGGTTGATGATGTAAGAAATTTTAAAAGTAGTAAAAAATTAGATTTTATGTGAATTTAATTTATTTTCATTATTAGAAAAATGTAAAAACTGGCTATATTTAAGTAGCTGAGTTGCCTGAAAAAATTAAAAAGTGGAAAATATTTATGTTGTAAAAATACATTTCATGTCATTTTCCAAAATTAAAACACCATGTTTCACTTAAATTTCACATATTTTCTCTCTTTGTTTTACTTGTTGTTTTTAAAATATGAAATATGTTTTAAATGTTTTTAAATATGTTTTTAAATGGACTAACAAATAAATCACCAATATTTATACTACAAAATGTTCATAATACAATAAAGTATTCGAGCTTCATCTATCACAATATGGTACAGTGCTCTCGACAAATCCTCCAGAAGAAATTACAACAAATCATCAACAGAGCGGCAGAAAAAATCAGGTTACCCCTACCCTCCCACGCGGGATCGTCTCCGACCCCGCTCAGCCTGCACACTATGCTTTTCAACTACTCCCCTCTGGAAGACGTCACAGGACAACGGCTTCCAGAACATCCCACTTTGAAGGTGTTATAGGTCATTTTCAAACAAGCTAGGTATCACTAGTTATTTTACTCAAACACGTCTCAGAGCTCTCACCCCTCCCGTCGGGTATAATCCTTCTCTTGTGCCTCCGCCGGACATGGGACCGCGCATTGCCACAGTAACAAGAGAGAGCAAAACATCAGCCGTTGAAACGCTATGCTAATGTTCACCAAGATTTTTCCTCTTTCTACGTACAAACATTGTTTTCTGCTAGCTGAAATGGTGTTTTTCTTTTTAGGAATCTGGTATTTTTTCCTAAAATGGAAGCGCTAACAGCCGGCCGTTTCTGTTCTTCTCTCACTTCCGGGATGTTCTGCTGCAAAATGCTCCAACATGCATTAATGGAGGATCCAAGCAGTGCAGAAGTGCAGCGCTTCGGTGAGACAGACAGCCGGATTGTCTAATAGTTGCTTTCAGTCCGAAACGTATGGTTAGCTGAGGTTTTTAGAGAACTGTGAAGGAACCACTTTATTGATTTCTTTTGGGGGTTTTTATCTCCAATATATATTTTTAGTTATATTATGTTAGAACATTGTTAGGAAGCATAAAAAACATTTTAAGCTAATTTGTTTAGCAAATTACCTATAGCACCTTTAAGAACAGTTTCATAACCACCGCCATAAACATGCTAAACCAGCTGGGTCCATACGCTCTGGACAGTCATATGTTATCTAACTTTGTCATATGTTTATATGTTTAATGCTGGAACCAGTTTTTTCCTATACTATACTGGGGGGGGGGGATTCACCAGCTCTGCTGTGTGGTCATTAAAGTATCAATCAATTCAGCTTGTGACCAAAAGTCCCTGTTCAAAGATTAAAGATTGTGTTTAAAAATCCTGCAGATTTAATTCACATTTACTGCAATACCATGGCATTTTACTAATAAAAAATGCAGTTTTCCATTTGTAAAGGTTTTACTTATAAAATGCATCCATCATTTGATTTTCTACACCTGATGAAGCCTTTAAAGATAACTTAGCCCAGCAATTAATGGGGAAAAAGTGCTGGAAGTCTGCAGTCCAACACAGGGCCACACACGCACGCACGCACACCTAAAGCTCATGTATAAAGTCATATTAACCTAATACTCATTTTTCTGTAAGGAAACTGGAGTATCCAGAGAAAACCCAAACCTGCACAGTGAGAACCTACTGTTTTTGTTGTTTGTGTGTACACCAGATAGTTTCTTGTGAAGAACAGAAGTTGATTTTGATATTCCAGTTCCTCTTTGACTCCTCCGTGAACCGTCACCTTATCGTGGTGGAGGAGTTTGAGTGCCCTAATGATCCTAGGAGCTATGTTGTCTGCAGGGCCACCTTAACTAGCCGATAGGCCCCGGGGCTGAGAGGCTCAGTAGGCCCCCCACGGCCCGAAAACTTCCTCTTACTGCACTCTGCCTTATAAACAATGTCAATACATATACTACACATGCTTAAAAACATAATATATATATATATATATATATATATATATATATATATATATATATATATATATATATATATATATATATATATATATATATATATATATATATATATATATATATATATATGTACTGTATATATATACACAGTATGTGTATATGTATATATATGTGACCCCGGACCCCAGACCAAGACTCCAGACCCAGAACCAGACTTCAGAACCAGACTTCAGAACCAGACCCCAGAACCAGACTCCAGAACCAGACCCCAGAACCAGACCCCAGAACCAGACCCCAGAACCAGACCCCAGAACCAGACTCCAGACCCAGACTCCAGACCCAGACTCCAGAACCAGACCCCAGGACCAGACTCCAGAACCAGACTCCAGACCCAGACTCCAGAACCAGACTCCAGAACCAGACCCCAGAACCAGACTTCAGACCCAGACTTCAGACCCAGACCCCAGAACCAGACTTCAGACCCAGACTCCAGAACCAGACTCCAGAACCAGACTCCAGAACCAGACTTCAGACCCAGACTCCAGAACCAGACTCCAGATCCAGACTCCAGAACCAGACCCCAGAACCAGACTCCAGAACCAGACTCCAGAACCAGACCCCAGAACCAGACTTCAGACCCAGACTCCAGAACCAGACTCCAGAACCAGACTCCAGAACCAGACTTCAGACCCAGACTCCAGAACCAGACTCCAGAACCAGACTTCAGACCCAGACTCCAGACCCAGACTCCAGAACCAGACTCCAGATCCAGACTCCAGAACCAGACCCCAGAACCAGACTCCAGAACCAGACCCCAGACCCAGACTCCAGAACCAGACTCCAGAACCAGACCCCAGAACCAGACTCCAGAACCAGACTCCAGAACCAGACCCCAGACCCAGACTTCAGAACCAGACTCCAGAACCAGACTCCAGAACCAGACCCCAGAACCAGACTCCAGAACCTCTCTCTCTCTCCCTCCCTGTCTCTCTCTCTCTCTCTCCCTCCCTGTTTCTCTCACTCCCTCCCTGTCTCTCTCTCTCTCTCTCTCTCTCTCTCTCTCTCTCTCTCTCTCTCTCTCTCTCTCTCTCTCTCTCTCACTAGCACGTGTTTTGACACGGTTCTGGTCCAACCTTTGCCCAGAAAGATCGTATTGTTACAGTGACGATGCCCCCACCCCAGCAGAAGGAATCATTATTATAAATATCTTCTACCTTCTCTGCTGCTCCAAGTACTCAGAGCACCTGTCTTCTCCTCCTCCTACTCCCTGGCAGCGGTTCCCTGCTGAGCGGCCGACAGGCGCTGCTTCATCTCTGCGGCTCTGCCCGGTGCGTGCGTGAACGAACTCTGTCCAACTTTTTATTGGCTGATTAAACAATTCTGTAAGCTTAGGTATATTCTGTAATGTCTCATGGAGCAAATATCATTTCTGAGCATCGCTCTAAAATTTCTTTCCCGACATTTTTTCAAGTTTCTTTATGTCTTGAGGAACACGCCCCAAAATCATCTGAATTGTTTGACTGGTGAGCTCTTGGTCCAATGGGCATTTACGGATCACGTGGGGGACGTAGGTCACTTGTAATTCGGACCAATCAGCAGCCTTAAACGAGCTGATTGACAGAAAACCTGACAAATTGTAAAACAATGGGTTTTTTCTTTCTGTTTTACCTGAAATGATAGGCCCCTAGATATCGTAGGCCCCTGGCCACTGCCCCGGTTTGCCCGTGCATTAAGGCGGCCTTGGTTGTCTGGGGCACTTGTGCCCCTGGTAGGGTCACCCATGGCAAATTGGTCCTAGGTGAGGGGTGAGACAAAGAACGGTTCAAAAGACTCTTCATGCAAGTACAATCATCGAGCCAGTGTACCCGGCCCGGAGGGTTACCGGGGTCCCACCCTGGAGCCAGGCCTGGGGTTGGGGCCCGTGAGCGAGCGCCTGGTGGCCGGGCTTTCGCCCATGGGGCCCGGCCGGGCCCAGCCCGAACTGGATACATGGGCTCATCCACCTGTGGGCCCACCACCTGCAGGAGGAACATGAAGGGTCCGGTGCAATGTGGATCGGATGGCAGACCAAGGCGGGAGCT
>SSNR01000185.1:859852-877366 GCA_006937965.1 Callopanchax toddi
AGGAGTGTGAGTTTGGTCCGCATAGCCGGCAGTAAGTCGGACCTGTTCCCAGTGAGGGTTGGACTCCGCCAGGGCTGCCCTTTGTCACCGGTCCTGTTCATAACCTTTATGGACAGGATTTCTAGGCGCAGCCGTGGTGTGGAGGGTGTCGAGTTTGGTGACAGGAGAATCTCGTCTCTGCTTTTTGCAGATGATGTGGTCCTCCTAGCTTCATCAGGCTCTGACCTTCAGCTCTTGCTGGGGAGGTTCGCAGCTGAGTGTGAAGCGGCTGGGATGAGGATCAGCACCTCCAAATCTGAGACCATGGTTCTCGATCGGAAAAGGGTGGCTTGCCAACTCCAGGTCGGGAGAGAGGTCCTGCCTCAAGTGGAGGAGTTCAAGTATCTCGGGGTCTTGTTCACAAGTGAGGGAAGGAGGGAGCAGGAGATCGACAGGCGGATTGGGGCAGCGTCTGCAGTGATGCGGACGCTGAACCGGTCTGTTGTGGTGAAGAAGGAGCTGAGCCGGAAAGCAAGGCTCTCGATTTACCGGTCGATCTACCTCCCAATCCTCACCTATGGTCATGAGCTTTGGGTAATGACCGAAAGAACGAGATCACGGATACAAGCGGCCGAAATGAGTTTTCTTCGCAGGGTGGCCGGGCTCAGCCTTAGGGATAGGGTGAGGAGCTCGAACATTCGGGAGAGACTCGGAGTAGAACCGCTGCTCCTCCATGTCGAAAGGAGCCAGTTGAGATGGTTCGGGCATCTTGTTAGGATGCCCCCTGGACGCCTCCCCAGGGAGGTGTTTCAGGCAAGTCCTGCCGGCAGGAGGCCCCCGGGTCGACCCAGGACACGCTGGAGAAAATATATCTCTGGTTTGGCCCTGGAGCGCCTTGGGATCCTGCCGGAGGTGCTGGTAGAAGTGGCTGGGGAGAAGACCGTCTGGAGCTCCCTAATTGGGATGCTGCCCCCACGACCCGGACCCGGATAAGCGGAAGAAGACGAGACGAGACAGTTCCTCTTTGAGTCCTCGAGGACCACTATGCTGCAGGTTTTAGAGGTTTTTTCTGCTGGTTTGTATTCTGCAGAACCTTTGGACAATCATTAGATCAGTTGTGTTGGAACATAGACAGTATCCATTGGCACGCCTGTCCAGGTGCTTTTTCTCATTTTTATGTTAATTATATCTAGAATTTTTAAGTCTATTTATATATTTTGTTTTATTTCCAAACTGCAGAAAAAAAGGAAAATTTTAAGAAATAAAATAAGTACATTTATAGACATTTTTGTCCTCAATGCACATGAGATTATAGTTAAATGTACCAAAACCATCCAAATAAAGAATGCCATAATATGTTTAAGGCATGACAGAAAAGTGGGTGGTGGCATGACTTTTACCTTATGTGTTTATAACAGAAATTGTGTCTTCTGCTATGGCTACAACGTTGTGTTTTTATTAGAATCTCCTTTTCTGACCAAGCATGCAGCTCCTCCTTGTATTTACTCACTCACAGAAGGCGTGCAGCTGATCAAGCTTAGCAAAATACTCTCAAACCAATTTTATTTTTACATCCCAATCCAACGTTTTGGCTTCACAGTCTGTTCCAGCCGTCGACCATTTGTTCCAATAGCATTTTGTTGTCGCTGTATGGGTTACTGACTTAGTTTTTATAAAAAACCAAAAAGGAGGCTCACTTTTATTCATGCATACATAAGTAATTTATTTCTTCTTTCTGTGGATTTTAAAAAAATGAATTACAAGACTTTCTGTGCAGTAAACCTGTTAGTTTGAAGTTAATTCACCAACAGCTGCTTCCTCTAATTATTTTACCAAACTGTTACAATAAAACTCAGTGAGTTGGGTTGGTTTAGTACGACATCTCCTTCAGCTCAGCCACACTGCCCGTTATCACCACTGGTGTTTCTAATAACAAACGTTTTGTTTTCCTTATTGAATGGTTC
Source organism: Callopanchax toddi (assembly GCA_006937965.1). Lineage (NCBI taxonomy): Eukaryota > Metazoa > Chordata > Actinopteri > Cyprinodontiformes > Nothobranchiidae > Callopanchax > Callopanchax toddi. The sequence continues at coordinate 861,796 of SSNR01000185.1, forward strand.
TGAACAGAAGATAGCGGGTTTGGGCTTTTACCCTCAGTTAAATTATTTATATATAAAATAGGATCTGTTTTAATGCAATTTCTCAGAATTAAGAAAGCATGAGGGGTGTTATGTAAACAAGAATCCTGTGTTGTTATGTTTTATCATATTTCCTAGAAATTCTATTGCAAGAGACATCTTCACTATAGGACCAAAAATATTATGTTGTCGAGGTGTTTTCTAACATCTCTGTTTTTACCATGAGAAAAACAATAAATAGGAGTGAACATGTTGTTTAAGCCAACAGCAGATACCAATATCAAGGTTTTTTGTAAATATTTAAAGAAAAAATATCAAATATGATGTTATATATTTTGTATATTTAAAAAAAGTGTCTCATGATAATTTAACCATTTTAAATCAGGTAAAAACATCCAACACACCTTTAGAAAGTTTAGCATTTGTTTTCTTTTTCTTTTTCTTACCCTATTCGCTATTTAAATTTTAAGTAAAGTATCTGAACAGATGGAGCTTTAGAGAGTTTTAATTTAGTCTACACAAAGGGAAACTAGATCAACTGAGAGCGTTGTTGTTGTTGTTTCTGGAACATGAGTGACGGCGTCTAATCTGACAAAATACATGTGATATCTGAGATTAGTGACTGAACTATTAACTATTATTATTTAACAGTTAAAACTTACTGAAGAAACATGAAGGAATGAGCAAAATCTTCTCCTAGTTGTGTTTTTATTTATTAAATTAGCATTGATTCATTGAAATTAAGTAACAGGATAATAAACAGAAATTGTCATAATCTTTTCAAAAGCAGATGATGAATTAAGTAACAACAAGTCATTCATTATCTCACAAGACAATAGAGTAAAACGAGACTCTTGAAGGTTTTCAGTGCCTGTAGGGACATGTTGACTCATTTGCCCAGCAGGAGCATTTAGAGTGAGTCAGGGTGTGCAGGTGGATGCTGAATGAATACAAAAAACAAACCGACAGCTGCAGCAGAGACGACATGTGATCAAACCTTCAGCGACGTGAAGACTTCCTGCAGGATGAACCCCTGTGTTAGACAGAGAGAAGATTAGTGAATGACTCACACAATAGCATGGTCTAACGTGACAGTTTAAATATTACAATGGAAACTTTATTGGGTTAGGGCTTTGTGTTCATATGCATCTGGTTGGGTCCAGATGTTTTAACCTGCTCTCTGTTGTTGAGCACATTTTAGACCTTTTACCTTATTGAAGCACAATCTGAATTCAACTGAAAGACAAAGATGAAACTGAAAGAAACGTATCTTTAAAAATATGGAGATCACATTACATTATTATTACACTGATAGTATTATTTTCACATTATTAATAACATGCATTGTATTCTTTAGGGTTCTTACACTTTTACAAAATCAAATTCAAGCACTTTAAACTCGAGTTTTCAAGATGTTCCAGCTCCTTCCATCGGTGATGATTTATACACACATTAGCAGTACATATCTGGTCAAATTTGTTGTTTTCTAAAGTGAATATTATTATACCATAACCAGTTACAGTCTCAAGCACTTCATTACACATTCAAGCATTTTTCACACCTTGAAAGAAACATTTGAAGAACCTGTAAGAACCCTGATTACATCGGAGTAAAATAAGATCACAAAATGAAACATCTCCATAGATTTTTGCCTGATGTGGACGTTCAGGAACACCAAGCGTTCTCAAGAAACTCAAGTCTGGTGTATCAGCAAAATGTCTGAACACTGAGGTGTGAATAGTAACAACAGCAGCATAAAGCTTATAAAACTGTCAGCACAGTACACCACCTGCTAACTGTATATTTACAACTAACCATCTCTCTTACATTGTGTCTGCAAATGTTTTATAAATTAAATGCATAATCTATTGGCCAGTTAAATCCCTCTAAAAGTAAATGTGTAACCCCTGCAGGTAGAATCTGTGGCATTGCAGCAGAAACATGTCTGTTTTACATCTTTGCCTTTTAAATTTTTCGTTCAAAGTTTAATGTGGCAAGCTCATTGGTTGTGGTTATTTTTGTTTGTTTATTGTTGTTGTTTTTTTTTTGTCACTTGTAATTCTAGATTAACCTAAACTGTTTTGCATATTGCTCAGATTGCAAGTTCTCGCGTGACAAACATCAATAGTCCCTGTGTTATGATAGAGTCAGAACTTTCACTCATCATTTCAACAGCTCAGTTAGGTTACGTTAGGTTTAGTTGCTTCACCATCTGTATGTTTTCCAAAACCACCACATACTTCACTGGTAGGCCTGTCTGACCAACACCTGACTAAAGTCTATTACTTTTGGAGATTAAAGGTGTTAAACTAATAAAATACGTTTTCTCTAATCTGACCAAAGTAAGGACATTTGTGTCCCAAAAATCTTAAATTGATTTAAAGCCTGATTAGTCACCTTTACAAAAAAGTGCATCCTGTGAGGATTGTGCATCTGGATAATGAGCAACACAGCTGAACATGTTGTTAGTGCATCAAAATATGTGCCAAAATCCCCTGCATTACCCCCCAAAATAAGTGAACTTTCCCAGAGTAAAATGGAAAAATAAATCACACATATCAGCCAACAATTTATTTATTTTATGCTGTCAGGAGCCTCAGTAGAGTGTAGGATCTCCACTAACAGCCACAATTTATGCTGGCTGCCAATCTGGCCCATTTTGCAGGGAAATGTCATCCAATTCCTCCACCAGGAGTTGGTGAAGGACAACCAGAATCATGGTGTTGATCACTGTAGCACACACCGCATGCCCAAACAGTCAGGGATCAGTCATATACCTGTTACTGGCACACACCTGGCAGCGCTTAAGGCTCAAAACACAGGTGAATACCAACAACAGGATAAAGCAGGGGATGTTGGTACATTTTGGGGCGCTAACGACATTTTGACATTTTAAACTTTTAGTTTTTACTTTTAAAGCCATGTGTGGTCAGGTCCCTGTTTATATCTCAGACCTTTTACAACCCTACAGTCCTCCTTGTTGTCTGAGGTCTGCTAGTCAGAGGCTGTTGGAGGTTCCTAGATCACATTTTAAGTCCAGGGGAGATAAATCTTTTAAAGTAGTGGCTCCAAGATTATGGAACGCTTTACCTCCTCCTCTGCGTTGCCTGGATTCTGTTGACTCTTTTAGGAAACAGTTGAAAACTCATTTATTCAGGCTCGCTTTTAACTGATTAACTGGTTGCATGATGTTTTTGTTTGATCTTTTTTTTTTTTTTTTGCGTTTTATCATGTTCTTATCAAGTTTTATTCCTTGTGTTTTTATAATTGTTTTTATTGTAAATCACTTTGTGGCCATTGGCCTGAGAAAGGTGCCATATAAATAAAGTTATTATTATTATTATTATTATTATTATTATTATTATTATTATTATTATTATTATTATAAAAGTGACAAAGTTTAGCTTTGGTGCACAGACTTCATCAAATAGTCAAATAAGATGTCTGAAAGTCTTTCCAAAGGGAGCAAATTCAGGTCTAATAAAATAATCATCTAACATAACATACAGCAAAAGACCCAGAACACATTATTTGCAGGATCTTTCAGTATTTAGGTTCAGTATATACATAAATAATATGCTGTCCTCGTCTTTCCCACCTTCCTTCTTGTGTGTATGTCTGGGTTTGTACACCCTTCCGTTATGCTTATATTTGACTGTGTGTGACCGTGAACACTAATGGCTGTGTCTTTGTGACAGGAATGACGTGTCAGGCTCGGAGCTCCTACCTGGACACCGAGGTGCTGTGGGGCTACCGCTTCACACCAGTTTTATCTCTGGAGAAGGGCTTCTACGAGGTGGACTACAATAACTTCCACGAAGTCTACGAGACCAACACCCCGACCTGCAGCGCCAAGGAGCTAGCCACTAAATGTCGGGATGAGCCACTTTTGCCTCAGCTTCCACTGTTAAGTCCAGAGCCCAAAGCGCGCACTTTTGACTCCCTGAACCTCCTGTCGAACCAGGATCCTTTAAGCCAGGATGAAACAGAGGAGGAGAGGGATTTAGGGGGTGACAGAGGGGAGAATAATGGCTCAGCTGCTGCTCTGGGGGAACAACCTCTGGCTGATGGACTGCCAGACTGAAGGACCAAATCAGCCAAGAACCCAGGAAAGACTGAAGAGTATAATGCTTCTTTTTAATCAATGGCCATTCTGTTCCACTGCAGTTATACTGGAGACAACAGACTTCTGACTCGTGCAATATTCCTCTATGAGAGTGTCAATCTATAGCATAGATGGGCTTTGTAGGCAAGTAAGACACACACATGTACAATATCTGTATCTACTCTTCAAGGTCTGTGGCTCAGATTGTCTTTTTATGTACATGATGACCACTTACTGCTATGACTCATACGCTCAAGTTTTATTACATAAATTGAGCAGAATCTGGTAGCCCCAACAGCACATCTTTGGTTTGCTATGAATACTCCAATATTCTCATGTTAGGGTGTGCTAACTCAGCCTTATTTAACCCCCATTGAGAACCACTGTCTCATAACTCGGCTCACGTCTGACAGCAGCTTGCATGCTTTAATCCAGTCCTGCTTTAATTTATTCCTTGAAAATATGGCCGATTATCGTTTCCCCATGTTTGTCAGTTTTGTTAATGCGTGGGAAATCTTTCTCACCTGGCAGGAAAGACATGCGGTTTCTTGTTTGCAGGAAATGTTAAATGCTGTGTGCGCTGACAGTCATATTCCAGCTGTTTTTATTTTGTTTGCATCATTTTTTTTTTACACATCAATTTTGTTGTCAAGTACCAAGAATTATTTGTGCCACTGCAAAGAACAAAAGACAAGGAGGATGTGTTAAGATTGAAGTAAAGTGTCAAAGTATTTTAAGAACAGCCCAGGGAATTGAAGTCCATTGTGCTACTGAACCCAAATGTGTTCCATTATATTGTAACTGAGAGTGTGTTTTTACTAGGATGGGTGCCTTTCACATTCGAATCAATACGGTACTAATTCCCAGTACCTATAGGAATCGATATACCGTATTTATTTCTCAGTATATAAGAATATGTAACAAATATCACGATAAATAACATACAACTGTTTGTATTTTATCACTGTTGTACAAAATTATTCAATATGAAAACCTTTAACCTCAGTTACTTAAGTGTTTTCTAAAATTAAAACCCAGCTCCATGCCCTCCTATTTCTCTTCTTCGGCCTCTGGAATAACCATGATGAGGAGACTTTGTCATTTCTTCTCCCTCCGATATTTCCTGCCCTTCCTGCGGCTCATTTCTTCTTTCCCCCTCCTGTTGGGTCACCTCCCCTATCTTCAAAACAAACCTTGTCTCCAGTGAAGAGGGCTACGCTACAGCTTCATTTTCTAGTTGGGCGATATCTCCATCGCATTTTGTGAAGTTGAGCCAAACTTTTAGGAGTGTGCCTTTGAAAAGTACCAAATTCGGTACCCATCCCTAGTTTTTAATGAGTAAACTAGTAATAAACTATGCATTTTTATAATATGAGTTTCGGTCTTTGGATACTTCTGCCGCAGTGCCCACTAAAGAACTCAAACAACTTCCTTCAATCCTTCACAATAAGACTCCAATATAAACAACTTCCTTCAATCCTTCACAATAAGACTCCAATATGAACAACTTCCTTCAATCCTTCACAATAAGACTCCAATATAAACAACTTCTTTCAATCCTTCACAATAAGACTCAAATATAAACAATTTCCTTCAATCCTTCACAATAAGACTCCAATATAAACAACTTCTTTCAGTCCTTCACAATAAGACTCCAATATAAACAGGTGCCTGAAAACATCTGAAGCTCATAAAATAGTTTCCCTATAGTGGTCACCATTTGAATTTTTGCTCACCAAAAGGACCTAAAAGACTGCACTTTGTATTCACTAAAAGGTCTTGTTTTTTTTATAATTTACTCAATTAAAACACACTCAGAACCCTCAGTTACAATAATCATAAAAATGGAACAAATAAATTTGGATTCAGGAGAACAGTGGAGTTCAATATCTCAGACTATACTTAAAATACTTTAACCTTATTTCTGGAAATGGTATTTTTTACTTTTTTTTTTAAATTGGACATTTTGACTTTAATCTCACCATTCCCTACTTTCATTTTCTGAGTGGCACAAACTCACTGTCGTAGTCAAGACACTGGGAGCCTTGATCCCTAAAAAAATCCATAATAATACCTCTTTTTATATGCATTTTTAGAATTTTATTGGTAAAAAAAACTGGCAAAGGCCATATTAGCTACTGGCTTGACTCTTTTAAAAACTTGTGGGCTTGTTAAAGATTTTAATCTCCATCCCTCTGCACAAACCGAAGCATTAAATCCAAGTATCTTGTTCTTGGTACATGAAGCACAATTTCATATGAAAGGAGTCCACACTGAACCAACCACCCACTGAGCTTCTGCTGCTGGTCCATGCATGTCAGTCCCAGAAGAAAAGGCCATTTAAATGTAATTCAAATATTAAATATTTATGCTTAACTTAAATTTGAAATGTTGCTGTTTTTTATACAGTAAAGAAATATTTTTAATGTTTTGCTATCCAATTACAATGTTAATTTTTAGGGTTATTTTGATTCATTTACTTGCTTTTAAATGCAAAGTGCTCTGATGGGATCCAGTGTTCTATCATGTCTCTTTGAATAGTTATGGAGAAGTCATCGCTTGCCTTTTTTTTATTATATATTCTTTTAAGCATCACCTTTTTGCCTTGTGATTTGAAGTTAAACACATTTATCTGAAAATGCACTTTGGTTTTTCTCAGAAAGACGCTCCTGTTTTCTTTACTTGACATCGTCTCACAGTTGTTGACCTCTGACCTGAAGGATAATACTTTGCATATCTGATTTATGACCTACGGTATATCCCTCTATTTGGCTTTGCTTTAAAACGGCAAGCATGCATGAATTAATCCCCACCTTTGTTCAGTACATTTAGTACTGTAAAAAATTTAACTACAGGGTACTTTTTAGGCATGCAAATAAGGATATTTCTACAATATATTATCGGAAACTTTGAAATGATCATATTTTGGGGGAGGGGGAAATCATTTCTGACACTTAAATTCCCCGCTCCAGATAATTTTTTATTTCAATCTTTCATGCAGATGTTTGTTCACCCACTGCTTTTATTTTTACATGTCACTGTATGTAAGCTCTTTACCATGTGTTAAACAATACAGTTGTCGGTTAGGACAGAGATTATCTTTCATTCCTGGAATGTCCTTTGTTTTTCTGTGTGTTCTCATGGGAATAAACATAGTATGGCCAAAACAGCAACATGTCTTTATACGTAATGTTTGCATGAATGAACGACTGAGTGGGTGACTTTGTCCCATGGGCACGTATGTTTTTATCGTAATTCAAACTGAGGTGATACACTTTATCAGCGGTACTTTAAAAACCATGTCTTCTAGGTAAAAGTGGGTTTCAAATAATGTTTTAAAGCTCAGTTTAAAGCAGCTGTTCCTGCCAGCGTGGAAACTGGATTAGCCATGCGTCCTATTGTGAAGAAGGAAGATAGCATCAAGAGCTTTGTTGTCCCTGCTTCCACGTCTGAATTTGAATTAATTCATTAAAATTGTTCAGCAAACAAGCAACGATTTCTCATGGTTAAACATGACTGCAGCTGCTTGAGTTCTCAGAATCTAAATAATGTCTCTAATTCTGTGTGTGAAGGAATTTATTTAAATTCACAAAGGTGAATGTGCTTCACTTTTTTAGAGTTCACATATCTTGTATATCTTTTTTTTATGTTTCTTTTACTACTTTGAGACTCATGCATAATTAACTTTTGGATCATGAAGAAAAAGTCCATCCTCTTTTATTTCTAGGGTTTTACACTCCAGGACATAATATAGAAGCTGATCTTTACCAGGTTCAAAAATGATTTAAAAACCTTTTATGTGATTACTTTATCTTTTGACAGTCTCTTGCATGGTTGTGGAGGACTTTTGTCTCACTTTTCTGTGCAAACCTCAATGAACTGAAGTGAAGTAGACATTTGATTATCCAAAAAAGGGTTTTAAATAAAGGCAACTGGACTTATTTGGTTCTTTGAAGATGTACCAAATAAGAAATATAATTATTGTCATTAAATATAAAAAATAAAAAACCAAATAAATCCAGTTGCCTTTATTTAAAACCCTTTTTTGGATTATCATGACCTGGATGACTGAGAACCTTCACCAGCATAGACATTTGATTCTGCACCTCAGCATTTCAGTCACGTTTGGGTCTGGACTTTAACTGGACCATCGCACCCCCTTGATACTTTTCTTTTTCTGCCATTTGTTGAAGATTCCCTGTTGTTGATGTGTTTTGGATCATTGTTCCTTTTTATGTCTAAACTTCAGCTTCAGCTGTCACAGTGGTTTACAGAGGAGTTCATGGGACATTGTGTTAACACACACCTGTATGCTCCAGACCAGAGGTGGTCACACTGATGCTGATACTTAAATCCTGTGAAAGCAGCTAAATTTACCTGTAGTTTTTCACTCACAGCTTTCCCATTTTGACTTTACTTTTGTTTAAACGGAAGCTGTTGTGTTTACTCTACACTTGATGTTAGATTGAAATCATTTATAAAGACCAGATCATTTTATCATGTCCTGGTACATTAAAGCCTGAAATAGGGAAACAGCCAACTGTTTTGCTCCCACAACTGCATTAAGAAAAAGGTGGAGATTCGTATTTGTTTCTTTGTATTCAAGCCAGTAATAGTTTTTGATCTTGGACATGGATGTTTTTGCCCCTCGGTGAGCTTACCCTGAATCTGAAACAGCTGCAATGGCATTTCTTCTTTCCAAATGTTCCAAATGTTTTGTTCTTTACGAGTCAATGGGTACAGTTGAGTGGGCTCCAGGGAACAACAGATTAATGATGTTGCCAATAAACCTTTAATTTATAATGACTAAATCTGCTTGGCAGCCTAAAAAGATTTTAGTAACGATGTCAGACCCAGTGCTGGGGATTGTGGGAATGAAAAGGTTAAGGGAATCAGCACAGGTGTTAACAAGCTTCAGAGAAAAGACTGCGCAGGTTTATTCCCATCGATCTGCTCAGTACACAGTACAAACAGTGAGAAAATTTAACATGATGTTACATTTAGTAGGCAGTGAGCCAAGAAAGTGCACTAAATCACAGCGATGTGCTGTCAAGGCTATTCCTGTCCAAGCTATTACATTTTGGAGGTGAATCGTCAGCAAAATGACGGTCTGTGAATCAGGTCTGAATAATGTACGATGATGAATAGAATGCATCCAGTGAAAGGTACATTGAAATAGGTACATGAAGGTGTGTGTGTGTGTGTGTGTGTGTGTGTGTGTGTGTGTGTGTGTGTGTGTGTGTGTGTGTGTGTGTGTGTGTAAGAGAGAGAGAGCAAGGGGTGGGGAGTTTGTCATTAAACGCTAAAGACAACATTACACACGTATACAATAACATAACATTTAAATTTATTACATCCATTCATGGTTTTACTCAGTAATTTAACAGGTTTTAGTTAAGAAATTAATGATGGGCAAAGAAGATTAGCACCATCTGTAAAGTTAATGACTGATACCACACCAGGAGTATCTGTCTCTTCACTCTCCTCCATTTTTAGCAGAACATCCTTTTACTGTTAAATAATGTATGCCTATAAGAAAGCCTATAGATCTTTAACAAGTATGTTAGTAAATAAATACCAGAATAAAGAGATCAAATTACACAAAAAGGAAGATTTTTTAAATTATTTACATTTTTGTTTGGATTTATTCAAAAGAAGGACAAGACAAAATACCAGTGTTACATGTTAGACATATGTGATAGTTTTCTAGCCATTTGAAACCCAGTCCCTAAAGTAACAATGAAGTTAGTCATTTCATATTTACACAGCAAATTTACATAAATTAGGATGCTTTGGAAGAATACATGTTGGGGAATAAAATCATGTCCAGTTACAGCTGTATATTTGTCAGTGTTTACTCCAGCCATTGTTTAACCTGAAAGGATACGTCAATAGTTGTATTGCATTTGGCAAACTGTTCCAGATTTGGGGACCAATAAATGAAAATGCAAATCATTAGCTATATGCTTCAAATTCTGGCCTTTAAAGTAATTTTACTCAACACCTCAACACCAAGGTCATTGAGACATTTAATATCTTTTTTTAAGTATATAAAAGTGTCAAAAATCTGAAGATTAAACTAGTTCTATATTCATTGGTTTTAGTCGTTGGCTTTTGGTCTTGTGATTTGGACATTAGTTGGGGATTGGTTTAGTTGTTGGCTTTTGGTCATGGTTGGGTGATTGTGTTGGTCATTGGTCTTTTGGTTTGGTCATTAGTTTGGATTGATCATTGGTTAGTTAATGATAATAAAACCACTATACGAGTACCAGTTGTTTTGGCATTGGGTTTTGTTCATTGGTTATGAGGTGTGAACAGTTAAAGCGGCTCTCTGGAGCATTTTTCTCTGTATCAAAGTTTTCTAAATGTTTTAAATGATATTTCAGGTCTAAACTATGATCTATGGGTTGAGTTCCACAACATCTGTCATTCTGATGAAGACCCTCCTTCCTCCTAGAGACCCCTTTCCATTATTTCTTGCCGCCGACATTTTTCAGCCAATGAAATTCAAATGTCTGCATTCTCTCAACATGCACGCGCATCGACCAAACCTGTACCAGTAGGGGGCGCTGTCGTACAGGACGCTCTGTGTGTTTCTCTGCAGTCTCAGCCGTTCACTGAGGACTCACGGCTCATTTCTACTAAAAACCTACCCATTCTCCAGCTAAAGACGGGTTTATTTTTATTTTTAAACCTTTCACCTCACAGAATGGCAAGGCTTGACAGGATTATGCGTTTATTTTGGTCAGAAAGTTCATCCAGGGCCGAGTCAAGTTCAGCTTCAGAGTCCAGCAGCAGCTCTCTGCTAACAGAGCTAATATCAGAAGCAGCAGGGACAGAGAGGGCTCATCAGACCCTCGTAGTGTTGTTGGAATAAGAGTTGTGAACTGTGAGTGATTCAACCCTACACACTGAGCTGTACAGCTCATGCCCGCAACGTATATGCGCCGTGTGCACGCGCGCACACGCGACCGGACGCGCGTGTCGAGATGTTTTGAGGAGGAGCCTTTGGACGCTAGATTCAAAAACTGCTCTCCTGATGAAATCCTCCGGAGTGCCGCTTTAAATTTGGTTTTAATGGTTTTGAACACTTTATTAATAACATGCATCAAATTTTAGTTAAGTATCCATATTGATTGTTAAACACATTGATATACAGCTCAGAGACACAAAGTGGTTCTTACTGGTTTTATGACGCCTCACTATTTGCCTGTTTAGTAAGTTAGCAGCCTTTGTAAACTCTTTATGATAGCAACACCTTTCTCCATTCAACATTAAACATCCTTAAAGGTCAGGCAAGTCATAATGTAGAAGTTTTTTGAAAAATGTGGCTCTAATACAAAACCTTGTGGAATTCCTTTTTAATAGTTTTTGAAAGGTTGACTTTGACACACAGTTTTCTGTATTTACTTAACTCAACCAGTTAAGAGCTGTTTGAGAGAAATGTAGCTTTTTAAGTTTATAGGAGTATCTCGTTATTTACTGTATCAAAGTTCTCTTTCAGGTCTTCAGGTTTTCATCTTGAATTCATCTTCTTTTTGCACTGACTTAGTCAAATAACTTATTCAGGAGGGAACATGCACAGTGTCAAATTGATTGAATATCATTAAAATTTTCATATAACATCTTTTTTTTTCTTCTTATTTTGTTTTTTAGCCGCAATCCAAAGCATCAAATCATTTTTTCTCTCTTTTAGGCAACTGCATCTCCTTGTCACAATTATGTCTTATTAAGTATTTAGATCTTCTCTTGCATGTTTAGATGCTTCAGTGCTTTATCTGTCTCCATTCCCTTGGAGCTACCTCTACTAAAGATGGGCTTATGTGTGTCATTTATCTCTACTTCCCCTCTTTTCACAGCTTGCAGGTTAACCTCTGTTTTACTCGTAAGAAGCACATTAGCAGAAGACAGTTTCCACATTCATCTTCACCTGAAACTGTGAACAAGATCTGCTGGGTACCTTTTGAAATCATTCTCTTACAGTCAGAACAAAAGCAGTGAGGCCCCATGATAAGGAGTGAATGTATTTTAAAACCTTATGTAATACACAGAGCAAATCAAACCATCACAAACCTCAAGGGGACACACCCTAATTTTAACTGACCACTGAATGTAAAGACTGCAAAGGAATCTATGTCCTGAGTTTTGATTTTATAAAGGCAAACAGAAGCATAAAGGGGAAATGTTGTGCCTCTTTAGTCAGAGGTCTGCTCTTTGATGTCTTTGGATGATGGCAGCATTTGATGAGGATTTCCATGGATGCAGAGTGAATCAGCTTTATATTGAGCTGACTGAGTTTACATGCTGAGGAAAAACAGGCAGACAAAGCTGACAGCCTCAAAATAATTTAGGAAGTTGTTACAAATGTGAATTTATTGTAGATTCTCTTCCACACAGGGTTAAAAGTAGACAGATTTGCTCAAATATGTAAACATACTACCCCAAGAGTTTGAAATGTTCCTTAGCAAGTCACACCTCATCTCTTTTGTAGTCATCAACAAGCTTTTGGCTGAATGTTTGATCACTTCTCTAGGGGAGAATTTGTAACACTCATTAAATTGGTTGCTTTCCTGGCATGGTCTCGGTTTTTTTAAGGACCGCCCGCATATTTTCAATAGAATATATATATATATTTTATTTGCAATATATTTTCAATAATGTTGAGGTTGAGGCTTTGGGAAGGCCATCCCAAAAGCTAAATATTAGTCTTCTTTATCCAATCAGAAAGCAGCTCTGATGTGTGTTTGGGAACATTTTCTATCAGTTATCAAAGTTTCACCCATCTGAAGTGCAGTTGAAGAATCCTTGATAATTGTTAATCCATCCACTTATTACCATAGCATGATGCTACCACCACTGACAGTTGGTACCCTGTTACATATTAAAACTCAGTTCGACCTCTACAAGAGTACTTATTGTCACTGAGGCCAAATTGTTTAATTTTTCTCTTGTCTGATCTTAAAACATTTACAGAATATATTAAGCTTGTCCATGAGTGTGAATTGATGCCTCAGTTCAAGCAGAAGATTTATTCTATCTAGGTCATTCCCTCTCAGTCAGTCCATCCATCCATTTTCTTAACTGCTTCATCCAGTAAGGGTTGTTGGGAGTTGGTGTCCACCTCCAGTGGACATGGGGTGAGAGGCGCGGGACACCCCGGACAGTTCACCAATCATCACAATGTCACACGGTGACAACAAGGACGTACAACCATCACATGTTCACAAACACCTAGGAACAATTTAGAGGTGAAAATTAACATGTATGTTAACTTGCATGCAAGTCCATGTACAAAGGACAGAGCTGAGAATCAAACCTACAACCTTCTTAAGGCTAAGTCATACTTCACGAGAAGCAAGAACGTTGTTCTCGCTAGGGGGGGGGGGGGGGGGGGGGGGGGTCTCCGAGAACAAGAAAAAAGTTTGTTTCGACAGGGACCACTCAAACTCCTCGAATTATGAAGGTGGGCATTTTGATCCTCAAAGGTATCCATATAACTTCCACGCCGACGACAAAAGCTTATAAGACACACTGTACCAGCAAATCAGTGTAATACTGCTGCCACGGTGTGTGTTATGAAAGCGCCGTGGCGGCATGGCAATGCAGGAATTTTCCGGCATTCTTGCTGCCACACTTGGTAGTAATGTTACCACAACGCTGGACTTTTTTTTTTATTAAGTTTATTTCATTCAAAATAAAACAGTTAAAAAAATAAACAATGAAATATACATAACACAAAATCTAATTTAAATGAAAAAGAGCAGAATGAAGAAAACATCTTATCATTTCTGCCCCATTTAACAAAAGGAAATCATCTATACATTCTTATAACTCAATGTTTTGATAATAATAATAATAATAATAATAATAATAATAATAACAAAATTAAAAATTAAAAGGGCATTAACATATGAATTTCAAACCCTAACACAATTAACTAGTTCAAAAAAAGGGATAGGAAGAAGACTTGTGAATGGAGGTTACACTTTGGCGAAACAGAGCGAGGTGTCACTAATAACGTGGCAAAGGTGAGCGGACCCCCGACTGGAAAAAGTATTTAAAAATCAGGTAAACATTGAAAAGCTGTTACAACAACATCAACGTACAACGTCAACCGCTAACTAACCACGCCCATTCTCCCAATCACAGCAGTTGTTCTTGGACGTTCTGCAGAAAAACGTTCTCGAACACGACGCAAGTGCTGCCGAACTGGGGCTGCGAGAACAGACCCCTACAAGAATAAAGTCTTTGCTTCTCATGGAGTATGAATTGGCCTTCAATCTGAGGCAGCAGTGCTACCAAATGCACCACCATGTAGCCCACCCCCTTGCAGCCCACAGTGATGTAAAACTGGCTTCACTATGGACTGCGATCTGAGAGTAACAGATGAGGATTGATCGATCAAATAAATGCCATTTTTAAAAAGTTCTTTATGGTGCAAAAAGAAACAGCTACAGTCAGTTGTGATCAGAAACAAGGTGTTTTCAAGCTTTGGCAAGTTGGAAGATATTCTAGAACCTTCAGCACAAATAATCAACAGATTTAGGTGAATGCATGAATATATTTGAGCTGTAATTTTGACACTGTGTGCATGAGAGGAAAAACAATAATTTTAAGGAGGAGAATTGTGCAGCCAGTTTTTTGCTTTAAAAATCACTGAAGTTGTATGTTGTATAATCATTCCACCCTGGAGGGAAAATGGTTCAATCATTAAAAGCCTCAAAGTAATTGCATTCATGCCTAAGATGAGCATATTTGAACTTCTGCATTCAGCTGTATATATATTATTATTAACATGTGCTTCAGATTAAGGTGTAAGAAAGGAGAATAGTGTTAGAAGTAAAGGCTTTTTTCAGACTTAAAGCCAGCTGTAGCTTTGAACTTTGCATGAGACTGACACCATCTGCAAGCTCGTCCAACTCAAAAGGACAGCATATATGTTCCTGAGTCTCCCAGTTAGAAAGCTCACCCAAAAGGCACAGTGATGACAATTAAATGATCTGCTTCACTTCACATTAGAAACTCGAGTCGCTGCACTTTGAACCAATTCTGTCACTGGAGGGCCTGTTTAAAACTCCTCAAACCAACGGAGCGTACAAGGTTGGATTAATTAATACTGACTCTTTAGCATCACAGTCTGCCATGACTTCAGCATTAAAACTGCAGTGCACCATGAGCTGAATTTAGAACCTGAGTACACGGTGAAGAGAGGAGATTGTAATCAGCGACCACTTTACAAACTCACACTGACTCATCCCAGTACAGCACCCAGCAATGCTGCAGATATAAGGATACTGGAGGGTGTTTAATATCTTCTTCTGTTCTGCTTTTTGTGTTTTTTTATCTGACAAACAACAGCTCTCATTATTGGGAGTGCAGGGTGTAACACAAAAAGATATTTTCTTGTTTTTATGCATTTCGACCTCACGGGGGGGGGGGGGGGGGGGG
>SSNR01000185.1:877376-958113 GCA_006937965.1 Callopanchax toddi
GGGGGGGGGGGGGGGGGGGGGGGGGGGGAGCTATCCTGTTACAAAACAACCTCTTTTTATGCATGACACAAATTTTTAAACTGTTCATCCTTTACTGGAACATTTTTATGACAAATTATTTTTTCATTCTTACACTCTAAAAATGTAACATTAAAATAGAGTAGCTGCTTAACTCCTGGTGGATTTAATACCACTTGACAATCATTTAAAGTGCAGGTGAACATGAGGTGAGTTTGTAAAATGTACGCATCAATAATAGAGAAAAATCAATAGTTTTGCACAATAACTCACAGCTTTCATCTGGGACCTCTGCTATCACATTCCAGTAGGATTTTAAGCCCACACAGTTGTTTTTTTTACAATTCTACTCGGGAAAACTGCAAGCTGTTATGCTAATGATGCAAGAAATCACAGAACACAGTATGGACATATTGTAAAAGTAGTGTTTAATGACAGTTTAATGGTTTATTGATTTAGTAATATCAGAAAAAAAGAATGTTAGAGCCAAAATAGCAGACTTACATTTTGGTGAACTTTACAAACTGAATTAAGGTTATTCTCTTGGTCCTCTCTGCAGCGGGTGTTTAATGTAGCTTTAAACCAAACAGTGGTTTTACAGTATCAGAGGAAACTATCAAAAGGACTGGACTGGTGCAAGAAGCTCCATGTGCCATTAGTATCCACAGTGACTCTAAAGTAAACAAATACTCATTATCATGCAAAGCTGAGCGACTGCAAACTGTGCAATTTACAAGTGTGTAGGAGCAGCTGCAGGAAAAACAGAAAACTGTATAGATGAGTTGATCATCTCTGTATTTATCTCTTCATTTCTCTCTCTCCCTTTGTCTCTCTATCCATTTTCTTGCTCATTAAGTTTGTTGCCCTCCTGACTCCTCTGCCTCCTACACACCAAACACAACCAGAACAGGATAGAGTGGCATCCTGCTTTTACCTCAATAAAAATTACTAAGTGGTTTCAAGATTATTTTTTAAAATTAAATGTGGACAAAAAGTGAAATCAGCTCTAAATTTATATAGCTATAAAATGTTTTCGATTTTATTTATTTTTTTTCACTTTTACAGATTTCTTCTAGTTTTGCTTTTGTTCAGTTTATTGTGACAGGCTGCTAAATACATTTTGATATCAAACAAAGAACAAATTCAAACTAACCTGGCTCAATGTGAAAAGGTAATTGAAACCTACAATTTATAAATGTTTGCTTGATATAATTAATTAATTAATTAATTTAAATGATTTATAGGGATGTCCCAATCTGATCACGTGATCAGGAATTGAGCTTGAATACGTTTCAGACTCGATCGAAATCGGATGTCACCTCCCGATCCGGACTTGGATATGTACATGTATTCTCATTATTTTTTAACACATCATATAGTCAGGGGTGCACATAACTGGTCCACCGGTCTATAAGCACACATCATGTGTGCGTACCGGACCCCTTTGTCTGAGCGCACCTCTGTGGACTGGTGCCCTCGCGGACACAGAGTTAGACCTCTTGACTCCACACAGAAACAGCAACGTGTGCGGCATGACATCACTTTGTTGCAGAGACACTATTGGTTTAACGCCAGAAAAGTAAAACACAGAAGCAGCTTGAAGCAGAAAGTGCGAGTATGTCTGCGGTCTGGAGGCATTTAAGTTGATACAACAACATTGTAGAAGAATTGGATCGTGACTCGGTTAATGCTCAAAATCAAATGACTCGGACTCGAGGGCAAAAAAAAAAAACCTGATTGGGACATCCCTAGTTGTTTATTTATTTATTTAGCTTACCTTATTTTCATTTTTACATAGGAAAATGTTGGAGTGTTTTAAATCTTTTGAAAACAGCATTTTGTATTTACTCAGTGTAGCGAGCTGATGGTGGGGTTAGGTTAGTAAAAAACCCTTTTTGAAAAGTTTTTTTAGCTCATCAAACAACGCTGCAACATTAATCTTTTCATCCCCACACACCTGGCTATTCTGTATTATCTCCATAATTACATGTCTTTAATTCACTATAAATTTTGTTTGAAAGGAATTGCTTGATTGTATGGATAAGCAACAGTTTTAAGCAGTGCTTGAATATAATATAAACCTTGAACATTCACTGTGTTGTATAAACAAACGCTATCAGGAGACATAAGGAAACAACGCTTAGATAATGGATGGTATGATTCTGCTGCCATCGGCTGAGAAGATTAACATTTGTCTCCATAATACAGATATAAAACTTTATGATCCAAATCTGTATCCAATACACATTTTGTTGTACCGTATCCACTTACACAAGCATGGTCTGAACCTGCAACTGGATCATAAACTTCAGTCTAGTAAATATAAATAAATATTAACCACTAGAAAACTACTCAATATGTGGAAAAACATGAAAACAATTTAGTGTTACAGTCACGGTGGAACAGCTGGTAGTAGGTGTACAAATATGTTCAAACTGAAACTCAATGCAACTGTGATCTGCTTTGTTCGGTTTATGTATTTATAGCATGTTCAGTATTTACACTTAACTAAAGGTCAGGCTCACCTTTTAGCAATAATTTATCAAATCATCAAGTTGTGGAAAAAATAATAGATGAGCTTCATTACATTAAAGTTATACAATGAATTGTTTAGTCATAGATTCAAGATAAAGGCCTGAAGATGTTGGCGTTAGCATGATAGTTCTCAGCTGCTGTACACTATCCTTCTATCACCATCAACTCCATTTCCAGAAGTCCTCCAGTCCAAACTGTCCCAGCTTCCTGTTCCAGCCTCCTGTCAGTAGATCACAGACAGGAGGCAGCAGGTGAAGCTGTGGGAACTACGGTAACATCCAGCACCAAGACTACCACTACTGGTTTATTCAAATGACTGTAACTGAAGGGATCTGTCAAACCCCAGACGTTGCAGACAACACAGCAGTCATCACCCTCATCTGCAATGAGTCTGCATACAGACCGGAGATGGAACAGCTGGTCTTCTGGTGCAGTCAGAGCAACCTGGAGCTCAACACTCTAAAAACTGTGGAGATAGCAGTGAACTTCAGGAGGAACCCCCTACCTCTTTCCCCCATCATCATTCCTAACAGCACTGTGTGGTGGCCATGTTTTAGTTTCTGAGTGCCACCATCACCCAGGACCTGAAATGATCAGCCGACAGAGGCCCAGAGGAGGAACTTCCGTCAGCATCAGGAAGTTTTACCTGCCACAGGAGCTCTTTCACAAGACCACAATCCAGTCTGTCCTCTGTCAGTCAGTCCACCACAGTCTGGTCTGGTCTGGTCAGCAACCAAACTGGACAGAAACAGACTGCAGAGGATTATTCAGACAGCAGAAAGGATTATTGGTGCCAAGCTCCAGCCCCTAACCAATCAAGTCTAATGGGTGGATCTACCAGTTTTGTAAACCAATAGGTGACTAATACTGTCCAGAGTCCCATATGTTGGAGGAAAAAAAGACCAGGCAGACTGGCAGCCAGTAAACGCCCGGTGTGCCCGATGGCCAGTCCACCCCTGCTCTGAATTGTCAGTTTAATACCTAAAGTCTTAAGGCAAAGTACAGCAGACTGAATGTGTCTACTCATATAACCAAATCACACATCTCAGAATATCACTTGAGAATCTTTTTGGGTTTGGAGAAATGTGTTAAATATTTATAGATTTGACTTAACTGTGGTGTGTTGAGTTGTTCTGAAGTGAGGCGTTTTTATAGTTTCCTTTGGGTGCGGGCATTACCATGCATCTGTGAACTCCTTTGTGCTATAACTCCTCATGCATAAGGCAGCCATCCTTTGTGAGTCATAATCACATCAAGCGTAGACGGTGCGACACAAAGATTGTCTCATATGCATTCTCAGTTTTCCACTCGGAGACACCTCTAGTTAAAAATCCACCTACATTTTATTTCTCTCCTGCAAACTATACCATGGAGTCTGAGAGACTCTTAAAGCCCTTACGCATCTTTGACACGTGCAGCTTCCTTGTCGCTGCATGTCCTCCCTCCAGCCAGTTTTGCCGGTGACCTTTTAACAGATTCCCCTGGCATCACCGAGGCCTGCAGTCATTTCCAGAGCGCTCTGTCGCAGGCAGCATAGTAAATGTTTCCTAAAGGGTCATATAGTGTACGTCAACCAGGCAGCTGGTGATTGTTTCACAAATGTTTTTGTTGTTAGGAAGTATTTTAAAATTGAAGAATCAGCAATATCCCTTCCTCACTGCGTGAACAAACAAAAAAACATCCAGGCTCTCATGCTGTGATTTGTTTGTTTTGTCCTTCAGCGTTGGATTAGTTCTATATTTAGATGAATGAAGTATGCTAATGTGCACCTAGCTTCTGGAAGGCATGTCTGACAGCCTCCGACTCACGCTCTGCCAAGTCTGTAATCTTTGCCCACAATCCCTGTTGTTCTTTTTATTTTTCTGCTTCTTTTCCCCCCTCTTGGTTCAACGTTGTAATTGTGATTATTGGCCTCGATCATATAAACTCGGTTCACATACAGACGGGTAATTAATCCACCGAGTTCACACTTGCTCCCTCCAGGATTATATTGACCATCCTGGTGAATCATCCTCACACTCGGGTGCTTTTTTTTTTTCTGCTAATGTCATTATCCACATCATGCTGTTAAGTCATGTCTCGTTTATGTAATCCTCCCTTTGTGGGAAAAAGCAAAGAGCCATGCTTCTCCGTCAGAGCAAGTTTCACCGCATTAGAAGGGGTTTCTTGTTGATTTTAAAAATATTTGACCTGATTTTTTTGAAGTAATTTTCAAAAAGCTGCAGTTTTGCTATCTTGTCTAACAGAACATAATAAATTACACAAGACAATGGTGGGTACAAACCCCTAAAACGAAGAATATAATTAGAAAAATAGAAACTAATGAAGAGATAACAAAAGAGCTGTTCTCGCTTTATAATTAAGCAGCACTTAGTTCTCCTCAGGTCAATAGAAGTTGTTTGCAGGAAGCTTTTGAACCACTGATTCTTTGAAAAAAATAGATAACAAAAAACCAAATCTGGGGAAGTAGAGACATTAAAAACCTGACCAGCAGGTCAGCAACGTGGTATTTTAATCCCTATGTCTTAACAAAACTTGCACTGAGTGTCTCAAATGGTGAGGATCCAAAAATAAGGAGGACCATGCAAAGATTAAACCAAGAGACTTTATCATGAACCAAGATCAGCTGAAGTGGCAGCAAAAACACAGAAAAGCCAACTAGCAAAACCAAGGGGACCAGGAACACAACAACACACAGGGCAGGACAAACTGGACAGAGTGAAAAGACAAGGGTGATTAAATAGGTAATCAGGGTAACAAGACACACCTGTGGAGGATTAGTGCAGGGAGACAGGAGGAAGAACACAGAAAACTAAAAACTAAACACAAAGGCAGCCCGGAAAGTGACACTGAGCCTAAATAATAGTTTTTAGAAAACAACTAAAGAAATTATATAAAACATATAGTTTGAATCAAAAGTTAAATATTGTTACCTTAAAATATTATTACTGTAATAAAATATTATTTTTGTCTTATTGTTACCAAACATTATAATAAAACACTTATTGCTCCTAATGAATAAAAATGCATAAAAGAATAACTATAGTTGTTTTTTTACAATATAGAAGTCAAAGGTTTAACCAGTTCACTGATGTTTCTAGAATAATGTCAGACTCACTAAAGACATCTTTATCAAATGTGCCATGGGTTCTATCATTAGGACTAAATTCATTTAGCCTTCTTGTGCATGTAAGCTGTATATTTTTAACTCTCTAACACTTTTATTTTGATCAAGTCTCTAAAGCGGGGATGTAGAGACAGGTGTGCAGGGCAGAGCAGGAGGTCTTAAAGAACGACATGTGAAGTCGTGTCAACAATGGCTGAAATAAGCTTCCTTTTATCACTTGGACACTGTTTTGTGTCAGTTCTGATCGAACGACAACTTTAGAGTGTAGCATTCTTATTTATTTTCATAAATACAGCATGTGACATCACGTCTTCTGTACGCAGGTGACTTCAGAGCCAGAGACCAGGGGTAACTGACTCAAATTTAAAGAGATCCACTTAAAAAATCACCTTGAAGCAAAAGTCCAGAAGATCTTAATGTCTGACTATTTAGTGTGATTTTAGGTATCAATATGCATGTCATTAAAACCTGACTGTCAAATGAACTTGGCACCATTCATAAACATTTTAATTCACAATTCTTAACACATATTATGTAACTTAACATATCCTGTATGTATGATAGCTGACATGCATAATGTTTTCCCATTAATCACATAAAAGTAGGGCTGCATTTCAAAATAAGAGGAAATAAATAAAATGTAATAACTGTGCATGTTCAAATGAAGTGTTAATAAAAGAAGGTAACGCTTGATTTTTTTTTTTAGATTCAGGTGTGATGGTCAAATTGGGCTCTGAGACTACAGATTTTTATTTATTTTTTTCACTTCAACTTTAGGTATGTCTGTTTGGTTCCAATCTTTATGTTCTGTCTTATAATGTCATCTCACTTTTTTTAATATATCACTTTGTGAACATATGAGACACTGGTTTAGTTCTCCCAGTGGGAACAGGAACGAGTCTGTCCAGTCTGGATTCAGTGTTTTCACTGGACACGTTTCTTTCATTGGAGATTTGTTCTTTTTATTGTAGTTTTTCATTCTCACCCATCGATTTCTCCCATTCCTCTGGTGCAGCTGTTTGTATCGCTCCATTTGTTTAATTTGTATCACTATCGTTTTCTTCACTGAGTGTAACTTGCCACTGACTCTCTCATTTAACTGCAATGAAAAATGTCAGAGTTTATCGCCCGAAACACAGTGATCTGATTGGCTGAGCGATGTAAATGTTTATTTACCTCACATATAATTGCATTTACGGGTTAGCTTCTGAGTACAGACTGGGACCTTGGTCTGCTTGTAGTGACCTCCCCCCCTTAGACTGTTCACACTGGAGTCTGATTGTGTTTAAACTATAATGTGGACAACCACACAAAAAGTCTGAATTACCTACCATGTGAAAGTAGCCTAGGATGGGTGAACAAGCACCAGCCTTGGCCCAAAGGACAGCAGTGGAGGTGATCGATAGTGGCTGAATGGATGAGATGTTGAGTGTGTGTGTGTGTGTGGGGGGGTAACCAGGATGAAAGTGGCAGCAGTGAGTGAGTGGGAGCTGATTAGTGCCAGTGGATGCCAAGAAAAGGAGCATCAGCTGTAATCGCAATGGGAAGAGTGCAAGAAAACTCATTCTCAGGTCATCTGCAACGCGAGTGTTCAAATCAGCTGCACTGAACTCCGAGGAGCTGGACAGGGAGATGCATTGAACAGAAAGCCTCATGGGAAATCTCTCCCTGAGTTAAGTCCAGTTTTTTTTTCTTCATTCAAGAAAATCCATATCAGACACTACTAATAGCAGAGTGAAAGAATCTTTCCTTTTGTACTAAGAGACATCTAACACAGAGGGAGTTAGTTGTGTTGTGTTTTAAATCACGTTTTAATCTTTGTGCATGATTTGAAGTATTTTATGTGGGCGTTATGTTAACAGCTGTCTCATTATGTGTCCTGTGGTCAGTGGAGAAGAGGTAAAAGGACTCTTGAGGGGCTTTACTTGTCTGCAGTGATGAGAAGTGAGATCAACAACTGGGACTGAGCAGAGGACTTTTTTTAATCTTTTTTTTTTTTAACAAAGTCACTCAGCTTTGTTGGATTTTTTTTGTCATTTTTAAATAATTTTTTTACAACTTTACAAGTTAGTCAGTAAAAATTACTGTGATCATTCTAAATTAGTGTTTTCATGAACTAGTATGAGATTAGAGTTGTTTTTGGGTGGTTTGGGTCATCAGCCTGGTCAGAAATAAGCAGCTTCTCTAAGCTGAGGTTGTTCAAAGAGCGTCAACGGGAGGAAATACATTAAAATTCATAAACCTTCTAACAGAACTCCACTTCAAAAGATCTTATCTATCATTTTAAAACAGAGGACAAACACATTTATTATGCTAAAACGGCGTTTTTCCTGATGCAGTTAATAAGAGCTTTTTCAGACTTTAGGATTTCTGCGGTGATGCGTGTATAGATTTTTGAAGCACAGTGTGATCACTTTCAAACATCACCATGGCACATCAGATCAAATGTGATGAATAAAATTTACATTTAAAAGTCCTTATAGATCCTCAACGATCATTTACTTGTGGCTCAGCAGATTAAGGCAAACGTCGGCTCATCAAGTGATGCTGCTCCCAGTTTTCACTTTTCAGCATAACGATCTCTCAGCCCTCATAACTCATGTGTCCACTCTCTACATCACCTAATCAAGGGAAGAGAAGAAAAAAAATCCATGGTAGCAGATTTGTGATGGCTCTCAGGAGATAATGAATAATTCTGTAGTGAGCCCTCAGTCACTGACGCTCCGTTTTATGATTGCTGCTAAATTGTGATGGACTGTAAAATCATCTTTTTGCCTCCTCTGGCTCTTTAATATGCTATTGATTGAAATCTCTTGTTGATAAAGCAAGATGTAATATGAAGAAAAGACTATTTTTCATTGCAGAGCTACTGCATGGTCTTTTTCTTGTATCTGTTCAGTTCGTCTTATAACTCTGCCCACACACACAGAAAGAAAGAGATATATACATAAAAAGCTTATTATATGGAAAGACCTCAAATAAAATGAATACATCTTTTGATTACATTCTTTCTTAGATCTTTAGCCATTGAACATAGAGTATATGGGATCTTTGGCAGCCACCCTGATCTTTGTCAGTGTGTGTATTGTTGCCTTCTGTTTGTGTGTGTGTGCGTGTGTGTGTGTGTGCGTGTGTGTGTGTGTGTGTGTGTGTGTGTGTGTGTGTGTGTGTGTGTGTGTGTGTGTGTGTGTGTGTGTGTGTGTGTGTGTGTGCATTCGCTCAAGGACTCAGCTGCAAAGTGCCTTTAATTAGATTTGGATGCTTCGGTGTATTGTGGGTATTTTTCAGCTATTACACTGGCAGACCTCCAAAAGGACAAACTTTATAAACTAATTTATACAATTACTGACCGTATCAGTTTATTTACTTTAGTTCACATTAGAATTTGAGGAAAGAGCTCAGGTTTCATGGCAGCATTCAGAAAAATGTAAGCAACGTTGTCACCTAATGTTGTCATTTGGAGAACAGAATCCATAGCTGACAAATGTGTTTTGAAGCTTCCTGTTAACACCAGCAGCCTCACTGGTCAGATGTCACAGCTGAGGGCTTTGTCCTGTCAGGCGTGACGGATTCAGGAGGGAAATGACACGAGACTTGATGTTCTGTGAAAGAGTGTGACTTTTTAAAAACTTATCTCTCCTTTTATGCATATTAGTGCAAGAAAACGTGTTTGTCTGTGTTTACTTCATGATATTGGAGGGCGGTTGAGTTTAATGGTGGGGCGACTGTGGTGCAGTGGCAAGAGGGATCGCCTTCCATGTCAGAGAGCGTGGGTTCAAACCCCAGCCTGGCCATGTGGCAAAGCATCCTCAGGCAAGATACTGAACCCAACAACCACCTCCCAGGCACCATTCTGAGCTGGCAGTCTGCTGCTCCTCAAACAATGAGGATGGGTCAAACCCAGAGATGAATTTCCCCAAGGGGATCAATGAAGGATAAATTATTAGGGTTTGATGCTTTTTTTTGTCACTTAAATTTTTCAGAGCAGCAAACTAATTTAATATCAGATAAAAAGAACCTGTCTAAATATAAAATTCAGTTTTTAAAGCATCAAATGTATTAACAGCATTTTTAACACAACCACCCTCCAATATCATGATTTTTTTTAAATAAAGGAGAAAAGCTATTCAGACCAACCTGGGCCTAACTTTAAAAAAAAAAAACATATTTGAGCCCTAAACCTAACATAATGGTCTGAATAGAAGATGAGCACCCATTTTTTTTAAATGAACTTTTTGGGAGTACATTACATACAGCATTTAAAATTTAACACTTTATAAACCTGTAGAGGGACTAAATTTAATAACGTTCTGATAGCCCCTCGTTACTTTTTTGACTATGTTCTCACAGCTTCTCAAGCTTCTCAAAGCTTCTGGGACCATGGTTGCTTTTTGACAGCTGTTAGAACTTTAGAATCTTCCTTTTTGTTTCTCTCTCCATCTCCTAACATCACACTATGACCCGTCATGATTCTGGGCTGCTGAACTGCTCTGTTACCGTACTCCTTGCTGTATGAGTGCAGCTAAATTTGAGCCATGAGTGTCACCTGGTTTGACAGCAGGATCCAGTCAGTAATCTTTTCACAAAATCCATGTTTCAGTAGCAAATCGGTGCTGTATCTCCTGCACGGCTTGTCATTACACCTTCTAAAGGTCAAAGGTCAGACATTCTCCTTCAGGATTTTGAGATCTGGTTAATGACAGCTCATTTATGGATCAACAAGGTGGTTATTTACTTTTCACACAAGACCAAATCAGTTTGAAGAGGGTTTTTTTACCTTAATAAATAAAATAATAATTTGAAAACAGCATTTTGTGTTTACTCATGCTTTCTTTGTGGGATATAGAAATTTATTGGCTGATCTGAAACATTTAAGGGACACAAAAACTAAAGAAATCTGATTTTAATTACATTTTTAAAGTATTTTGTATCTCAGTTGGATATTTTCTTTGCCTAATGTGGTGTGTAGTATTTTAAATGGTGATCTGTTACAGTCCACAGATGGACGGCTCATCAAGACGACTGACACAAGCTACCCTTAGCTACCCTTAGGCTTTCTGCGGTTCTGGCGTTTCTTTTCTTGTCTACAGATGAGTAAAACATGAAAGATGTGTCTACTTTTTCAAGTATTTTCTACCCCCGCCCTTGTAGGGAAATTCCATCAAATCTGAACTTGAGTCGGACGAGTCAGAATGTCTCACTCCTGTGTTTAATGAGGACGGGTCAGTGTTTGTACTGTAAACAGTGTATTATGTAAATTATAAATGCTGTGCCCTGAATGAGCAGTCGAGTTCTTTTTATAGAAGAATAATCAATAACCATTATACAATATATAATATTCAGCCACCAAACAAACGCTTCATATATTCAGCTACTAATGATTTGATTTTAAAAAATAATAAATTAATGGAGATTATTAAAACACAACATTGCATCCATCTGTGGCTGCGCTTTATTAAACACTTTGTCTTTAATGAATAAAGTTGGACTAATGAGGGTTCCTTCGTGTCACTGCCTGTACCATACACCTCGCCATAAGCAGATTAAACCCAGAACCAGACAGTTCTCTCCATGCAGTTCCTTCTTATTGTGAATCCTGTCAATCACAAGCTGACAGATGGCAGCTTATACTGAGCTTCAAACGTGAAACGGGACTGAAACCGTTCATCAATGCAAATTTGTTTTCCAACCTTGTCCCTTTGGCTTCCTCTGAATGCACTGGAAAACACTGCAGGGTTAGAGAATGTGGCTGAGGTGATGCTAAGTAACGTTTATCAGCTTCAAGATGTGCTCATGTCTATTACTGACACCTTCATTATCTTCCACACGAAATATTAAACATATTGTCCTAAGATAACTGATCTTAATGGAAAACAGACAAACTTGTGTGGTTCTTCGTCAGCAACATTTAGCTGTATTCAAGCATTAAATTGAAATTCATGTTTTCCCTGTGCAGTCATCATTTCTCTCTGCCAAGCCTGATCAGGTCTACCTGCTGGAGAACTGCCTGCTCCCTCATTCCCGCCGCTTTGTATGCAGTTTGTAATTTTGTTTTTACAGCACAAAGGTTGGAAAGTTTATAAAACTGTTCAAAATTTAAAACTGTTCAAACTTAAATAAGAAATAAGGCTTTAAAAGAGTTTGTCAGAGACAACCGACAGAAAAATCAAAGAGATTAAATAAAAAACCAAGCAAAGGAAAAGCTACAGACACCTTGTGTCCAAACATGGACTTAACTTGAGGCACTGTGTTGGGTCATCAGGATCCACCCAAAACCAAATGGATCCATCATGTGACTTGACCCAACTCCACAATAAACCAATTCAGCAGTCATTGTATGACATCACCTGTTTATTGGTTAAGGTGAAAGTCAGCAGGGTTGGAAAATAAAACAACTTATTTCTATAATTTTTTAAAAGAAAAATGAAAATTACAGGTATTCTCTGTATGTTCAGGATAAATATGCGACATTGTTCGTAACTCTAATACATATATTTATAAGTCTGCAAGGCATTTTTTTTTACTTGATATTATCTTGGATTAGAAAACCAGACTGTACTGTCACAACTCTTATAAACCAACAGATGCTAGAGTTGCAGTGAGGCATGTATTACACTCATTGGAATGAATGTCATATTATCTAGACAGTGTTGAGGAGAATACTTTGTAAATGTATTTAGTTACAGAATACTGAATACCTGTTTTAAAATGTATTTTATAATGTATTCCATTACTTTGCTTAATCCTGGCACTTTATTCTAAATACTTGGAATACTTCACCTATAAAACACGATTTAAGTCTCTTGTAATAAGTGATGTTCATTGATGTTCATGGCACTCCAGATGGAAAGCTCTTAACATGAAACCCACATTTGTGGGAAACCACAACAATATCATCTAGCTAACGTCATTTCAGATACAACACCGACACTGTAAATGTGAGAAATGACAGAACTAACACGATACAGGCTGTTAAATAAAGCACTAAGGAAGCAAAACTAGAAAGATAAAAATAACTTGCTTTAAGGTGTTTCTTCAGATTAGAGGTTGAGTCTTTGGACGCAGCTAGGTGGTTAGTCATATTTCGCTCACGCTGCTCCTTTTTTAGAGTGAAATATTGCTTGAATTTCCAGGACGTGAATGCATTTTTTTCCTCCACTGCTTGTGGGTTGATTCGGCTGTGGTTGTGGCTCCAACCACTCCACCTCTTGGTCTGAATCCATACGAGGCTAGGTTGCTGTCTGTTGCTACCTTGCTACGCCGGTGTTTGCTAGTCGGGAGGAAACTCCAAGTAGCTCGCGGAGGGAGAGGGAGTTTTTATCATGGAGGAATCTAAATGGATTTTTTTCAAAGAATCCTTCTTGACAGCTTTGTGACAACCTTTGCGACAAGCTTGATTTGACCCAGTTTCAAGCTGATGGTTTGAGGTCAAATTGATTCTCATTTTGTGCAATGCACCAGTACCACAGCATGATGCTACCACCACCATGCATGCAGTGTTCTTAGATTTGAAAGCCTCTCTTTGACTCCTTCTAACATTGTGGCCAAACAGCTCAATCTTACCATGAACTTATCCATGTGGGTAGCTGCACATTTCAGTCAAACCTGATGGTGTGTCTTCTGGAACAGGTGATGTAAAACCAGCTCCACGGTGGACACAGATATGGTGTTCCAGTTTCTAGTTCTTAGCAGACTTTGTCCTCATACTTCTGTAGCTGTATTTTTCATTGCTTAGTGGTTTTCATTAGTCTTAGTTCATCTTTTTACATCTACTAAAGCAGCCTGCTGTGGTTTTGGCATTTCCCTCATATATTAATCTGCCAACCTGCTTGCCATCTGCCACAAAAACCCAAAGATTCAGTGCATCGTGGAGTGGTTTGTTTACCGACATGCTAAATGCCGGTGCTATTCTTGGATGCATGCAACGTTTGGTAAAGTCATGTTGTTTTTTAGGTCCTGAATTTTACTGTTTATGTTTACATTTGTCTCCTGGTCAGCTCCTTCGTGTCCCTGTGCATTGTGGAGCTGGAGTTATTTTTAGGTTGTCTAAATATATCTCCTAGGTTAAAATAATACATGCATTAAGATCAGTGAGTGTGGATAATGTTATTAAAGCTCTGAACTGGACATCTAAAATATACAGAAATACATTATAAAAAATATTCCACTGTGAATCCATAGAATAATGTATGTACATGCATGCTTCTAAGTATGTGTTGAGATTTCCAGAAAATGCAGAAAGATCTCTAGGTCTACATGCAGCATAGAGTGGAGTCCTTTTAGCTGTAGGGCTTAATCTGTCCTGCCACCCCTCCACTCCCTCAACAGAATTTGCATGACTCAGTTATATACCTCAAGGCAAGGCCTATTTGCCTTGAGGCTCATCAATTTTTTTAAATTATGATTCTAAAATTAATCAGTGGGCAGTTAAAAGAAGCCAGGATAGGATTCATAAATACAATGTTTCTCCAACTGAATGATACGTTTTAGTTTAGTGGAGTCTAATCTGCCTCATGCAGGAGACATTAAACCATTCAAAATGAGCAGAAAAGGTAAAGTCCTGCGTGTTTTACTCGTCTCTAATGCTAACAGTTTTAACCCCAATCCTGCTCCTCGTAGAAAATCAAACACCTGCTGCCCGAACAAGCTGCAGCTCCTCTGGGTGTTTTACTGTCACGATCCCTGCACCCATACAGTGGCTCTACTGTACACATACTGTGCATATGTGTCAGTGTGTATGTATACATGCACACTGCTATGGCCATGCTAATTAATTGGGGCAGGAACCAAGGGAGAGTGGATCTCCAGCTGCTCCTCCCTGCCTCTGTACCTCTGGGTTTACATGCTCTGTTGAGACCAGTGCACACACACACACACACACACACACACACACACACACACACACTCACACACACATCCACAGTCTCATAAACTTGCAGAAGATCTAAAGACTCAGAAAGGTGACAGAAGAAAGAAGAAGGACCACTAAGATAAGAAGAGTTCACTGCCTAATGAGAGAGGGTTTTTTGTGTGTGGGACTTCTTACACAACTGAGTCAGACTCTCATTACACATTAGGTATAATGTGATCAGTAGCTACAATTATTAAAAACGTGAAAACTTTTATATATGTTGTTTGCAAAATTTTGGCCAACCTTCTTCACCTCAGTGTAGAT
Source organism: Callopanchax toddi (assembly GCA_006937965.1). Taxonomy (NCBI): domain Eukaryota; kingdom Metazoa; phylum Chordata; class Actinopteri; order Cyprinodontiformes; family Nothobranchiidae; genus Callopanchax; species Callopanchax toddi. The sequence continues at coordinate 892,232 of SSNR01000185.1, forward strand.
GGGTAAAGTCAAAAGCTGAAAACCTTGAAGGGATGCTTTGGACATCTTGAAGTGCGTTTCTCTGTAAATATTCAAAACTAATATCTTATATCATAAATAATGACCCGAATGGCTTCATTTAGGGGAAAAGGAGTTTATGTTCTACAGGGCTATTGAACTAACAGCTAGTCTGAACTCAGTCAAGGCCAAATGGAGCCTAAAACAGCTCCAATCAAAGCTGTTTGTGCAGCATTCTCTTCTAAAGCTTTACAACACTGTTCACATGGTGATTTCAGCAGATATTAAGAAACGCCTGTCAGACTTGAACCTGGATGCACAGGAAGTGCTACATCTTGCTGCTGCTAATGATGATATTAAACCTTAGAAATAATCACAGACTTCCATTTAAACAACAGGCTACAGCTTAAGCTGACTATAAATGTTGGAAATTTGAGTTGTTGAAGGACTGCAGCCATTGGACTAGCCATCCATCTGTCATGTTGAACGTCATCTCTGTTCATACAAACTGAGCTCATTCAGAAAGACATCAACCAAAGGTAGTAAGGAATTATTTAAATCAGAAACACTTTCACAACCTTTTGGTCTGGTAAAAAAAAAGTGAGAGAACATTTTAAAACAACAATTAAATGCAGATTATACACAGAACTTATAGTATGTATAGTGGATAGATCGTTTAGTTACATTTTTATGTTTGTTTTATATATTTTGTAATTCTTATCTTCTTCTTCTTCCTCTTCGACTGGTGGGGTGGCGCCCCAGCGCCCCCTATTGACGGGCTGCCACTGGTTTTATGTCACTTTTATAATAACCATCAAACCATGTTAGAGAATGTTGCTCCTCTTAAAACTGTTTTTTACACTGGTTTGATGAAACCCCACCTCTCACGCTGTGACTGCTGAGGATAGGCACTGGCTCCCCACGACCCTTACTGGATAAAGTGATGAAGGAAGTGGATGGATGGAGGAGTCTTCCATGGACTGCCTCAATGAGTTTAAAGCCTTGATGACTCGTAACTTTCTTAATTTTAATGAAGACAAGACCTAGGTTGTTGTATTTGGTTCTAGTGCTTCCTGCAGTGGTTCCCAATTAAAAAGTATTAGTGTTGTAAAACTTTTAAGAAAGTCACAGATGAATAATTTAGGGATGATTTTTTTACTTTTTTTATTTTGAGAGACAAGTAAAGTCTAGTTTTAAAAAATCTTATAACAGGGTTTTATTTAAAGTGAAGGTGTTTTTATCTTGATTTAAACAGAGTGATTTGTGATTTTGTAACCTGCCCTCTCTCTCTCTCTCTCTCTCTCTCTCTCTCTCTCTCTCTCTCGCTCTGTGTGTATATATTTTACTCAATCAAAAAATAGAAATCTTTTTGTCCTTTCAAATTATGTTTTGCCTAAAACCCGGTGATCTATTCCCATTTTGGACAAAGTGCTGGTGTAGGAAAACCAGATAAAAGGTGGACACATAGCAGCTGACACTTTAATGGTCCGTGTGTGTTCCATGTCTGTTAAAACCTGAGCTCCGCCAGGTTTTTATAGTCAAAGCGCTGCAGTATGGTGTCATCTCAGACTCTGCTGACAGCTTTATGAGTGATAGCATCAGTGACAAGCTCTCTACACATCGATGACAGCGTAAGTTTAAATCTGCCATTTCTACGCAGACTAAACTCTAGTAGAACACTGGAGGTGGCTTTCAGTTCAAATTAACGAAACAAAACTTCGATTTTTTTTCTAACTTATCATGTAAAACTATTTTAAAAACCCCTGTATCTTTTTGTCACCCTTGGTTTGACTCATCATAGATCTAATATGATACAGCACTTTGTTATGAAACTGTGATTCCCTTCTAATAAAATAACCATTCTTCATATTACATGCTACATTTATATCATATCAGATACTTCCTGGCAGACTGATTAAAAAATGTATCAGCATCTCTTCTGATGTCAAAGGCAGGCCTGTCTGAACCAGACAGGCTGCAGACTTCTACTTTGCTCTAAATACCAATCATTCCTTCCTCTGCTGTCAGAGGTTGCACACAGGCATTTATTAATTATTGTTTGAAACTTGTAATATTAGAACTTTCTGTGTAAATCAACAGCTTTACAACTGTGATCTAAAGCGGCACAATTATTACATTGTTTAATATAGAAAATATGTTCTTGTGATTTTACTAAAACGTCTACTCAATGGCCACTTTATTAGGTACATAGTATAAGACTGGGTTGGACCACATCTGGCCTCTGGTCATATTCCCTGACTCTTTGGTAGCTGATATCTGCAGCTGGATGGTAACAACCTGAACTCACTGTGTAGAGGGTGAAGGGAATCTGTCAGGATCAGTCTGGCCTGCTTTGTGCACATCAGTGAGGTTAGTGAGGGCGGAGCCAGAACATCAATTCCTGACAACCTATTCCTGTTCTTACCAGTTAAGAGCCCAAACCAACAGATAAAATTAAAAGTTAGTAAAGACTTGATAAAACAAGAATAAAACATCCTCATAAAAGTAGAATCCACGTTAAAACCATGGAGCTCCTGATAAACTTACATTCGTTGGTGAGCCTTCTTACAATGTGAGTCCACGTAGGGTTCAAAGGTCAACCTGTCCCCAGGTATTTATACTGATTCACACACAACTTCCCCAGAGTTGAGATGTCCATATTGATGACAGCATCACACAGCTGATAAAGGCAGGATGTCACATCCTGTTCCTTTGGTGACCTCTGGTGTCCTGTCTTTTGTATTAATCTTTCTCCTCTTGTTGTTTTCACAGGTGTTCCTTGTTTGTCATCCAGCCCACCTGTGTCTCGTCTTCGTGATCACCTCCCTCCTTATTTAAGCTTCCCTGTCTTGTCAGTGTTTGTCGGTTCTACTGTGTCCTTTGTCTTCCTCGTTTGCCGTCTTCAAATAAACCTCATTTTTGGACTTACACCTGGTTCTGCTGCTGTTCCTCCACTCATCCCTGCATCTTGGGTCCTCCACAAAACTCAAATCATAACACAGGATGGATCCATGCTTTCAGGTTGTTGACATCAAATTCTGACCTTGGGATGGGAACCTTTCACATTTGAATCGATACGGTACAAATTCCCGGTACCTAGGAATCAATACCGGTACTTAACGGTACCAATTTTTTTGAGTGTTTAAGAATTAATTAAATCTCTTTTTAAATTAAATATATTTATTTCTCAATATATAATATGTAACAAATATCACAATAAATAACATTCAACTGTTTGTAAAATCATTTAATATGAAAACCTTTAACCATAGCTTAGTGTTTAAATGATGCAACAAATGAAAACCCAGCTCCATGTAAACCCATTCCTCTATGTTGCCCTCTGGAATAACTATGATGAGGAGACCATGTATTCTAAACGTTCAGCCATAATGATAAAGACATGTCGCTGTTTAATGAATAAAACCACTAATCAGGACTAAAGCTCGTTAGCCTAGCCATTAGCTCATCGGTGGTTTTAATGGTTGAACATAGCGCCGCATTTTAAGTTAAAAGGAACAAACGACTGACTGTGGAGTTGATTGAATAAGGACACATCATCTAATCAATCGTCTGGGTTATCACAAGCTGTCAAGAAAGATTCTTTGAATAACGATCCATTTGACGAGATTAGCGTTCCTGCAGCGCCATGCAACAGATCGCCCTGGAACTAATAGTAAAGTTCTCCCCCTCCACAATAAAATGATGCTCGGAGGAGTTCACATGATTGACAGAAAGAAGACTCTGAGTTCATCCAGATGCTGTCCCACAGCTCCACACAATAATGTTTTCGTCTCGTTTTGTCTCGCCAATGAATACTTATCAAAGTCTCATTTTACAAAGAGCAGTACTTTTTTTTTTTAACCCCGTGTCCTGTCCGGCTGTGGAGCAAACAGAATAATGTCTGAGTGCCAAAAACAAGCCCAACAGTGTTGCTGTTTCAGGTGAGAGGTTACAGCCACTGCTATAAAACTCCTCCTGATTTTTGTTTAAATATAACCCCCAAAATCTTTATTAGAATATTTTTATGGTTGATTGGACACGGAGCCTGAAAGTGAAGGGAAGGGTACAGAAAGAGGGATGGGGGAGAAAGTGAACAGAAAAAGAAGAGAACAAGAGACGTGAAGAGTCCACTTCTAGACCTGTAAATAAAGCACAAACAAACAAGCAAACAAAACAGGAAGAAAAGATACAACAGCAACAAACAGCATATGAATACACAACAGTTGTGATATTCTTCAAATGTATACGTATACACCAGTTCAAGAGAGTTCAGTGTCAACCACAGCCCCAGTTAATGTGTCTGAAAACACCTGAGTCCGTCTTTATGTGAGCACCTTGTGATCACCTGTGTGTATACATGCGCGCTTGTTTATGTAAGGTTTCTCTATTGAAACATTCAATAATAAGTTCGAGGAGCCACAGACCCGTCCCCAAGGCCCACGGAGGACGCGGATGTAGCGTTTTGAAATAACTATTTAGTTATTTTAACTACACCCTCTTCAGATAACATTAGCTTAATTTTGGTTTATAATGAAAAGTGATAAACTGTCATTTAACCCTGATAATAGCTAATATTTATTTAAGGTATCTAGGTTCTTTGAAAGAGTACAGTGAATTGAAATACCTTAACGTGAAACTGAGACCAGATAAGGATTGAACAATCGTTTAATTTGAAAAACCTAAGAACACAGACAGATAAGACAGTTTGAAAGTTTGATGTAAACACAATTAATATTCTTAAACATGTTGAGGATGTTAAAGATGGTTAATTGTGAGTTTTAACGGACCGTAGCATATGTTTTAATGACTAGGGAAGTTAGTTAATTTAGTTAACCTAGTTGTGACTTTAAGAGTCAATTTAGGCTCATCTGAGTTTGGAACGGGATTTAGTTTTGGCTTAATTTAGTTTGGAAGAATTAAGCTTTATCAAAGCAAACCTCTCGATCAGAAAGTGGTGTTCGCTCACTGAAAGGTGGACGCTCCTGGATCTGGCAGGCGTTGGTTTCTCCACGAGCTGAGGCTGGAGTCCCCAGACTCGGAGTGGTGGTCCTGGAGGGCGTGGCCGCCGAGGACCTCGCCGGACAGTCCGTGGATACGTCCCGGTCAGCAAGGGAGGTATTTCAGCAGGCATGCTGAAGTCATTTCTGATCTCTCCCGTGGTGAGGGAGAGACGAGAGGCCTTGTTCAAAGCTGATGAAGGTTCAGCTAAGATAGCAGCATAGCAGCTCCGACTGCTTTCAGGCTGTAGCTCAGACCAAGACTGAGACTGTATGAAGACTCGACAAGACTGTCAAGACAAGACTGACTTGTACCGGAACTGAGTATTAGTTTTGAGACGAGTTATCTTAAATTTAACCAATCAGAAGATGTTAAGTGTACTAATCAGAACTGAGTTAGTGGAGTTGTGAATGGTTCTGATTGGACAAGGGACTGTGAGGGAGTTACCAAGTCACATGACTTCCGCCCGTTAACACTCACATTATAATGTAGAAAATGCATGAAAATAGCAGAGAAGCATTATAACACTTTGAGTGTGTAGGTGACCCTGAACAGGAACAACCAGAGAATGTTCTGTAAACAAGAGATTACAGTTGGAACACCAGTCATTTGGTGTTAAAGAAGAGACTCCTTTACAGAGAGTGTTTTATTAGACCAGTTAGTGTCCAGTTAAGGTCATCTGGGAGATGGACACCTGAAAGTGGACAGTAGGACACCTGTAGGGATCTTGATTCAGGTTAAAACATAATCCAAGAGTGATTGTATTCCAAGTTATTGGGAAAAAGATGGATTATTGTTGTGATGGTCAACAGAGGTCAAAGGTCAGAGGATATAGCCTATTTGGTGAGGCTACACGGAGGAGGTCCAGGCCCCAGACGTCCAGAGGTCACTGGCACGGACACCCCAGGGAGATCGCCGTTAGGGCAGCCACTAAACTCTCCCCCAGAGGGCGCAGAGGCTCACCCCACGTGGGCCCCCCCGCAGTCGCCGCGCTAGAGCCCCTGGGGGGTCGCGGCTAGGAGCTCACAGGCACCGCCTGCAGCCGGCCATCCAGGGTAGATCTAGCCGGAACCAGAGAAAAAAAAAAAAGAGCAGTATTTAGCTTGTCTGCGTCTCGTTAATATCTTGGCAAATCTCCATCTCACAAATTCTCATTAAGGACAGGTAAAGAAACAAGGCACTGTTTCATATCACGTGAATCGGTCCTCGGTCAGTACCACAGAATTCGGTCGGTGCCTTAAAAAGTACAGAATTCGGTGCCCATCTCTATTCTGGCCACCTGAATGTTGCAGCTGAAATTTGAGACTCATCAGACCAGGAACCAGACCAGTCTCTTCCAGTCCAGTTCTGGTGATCCTGTGGAAATGTACAGCTTTAGTTGTATTAGGGTCTTCTGCAAACATTAGATGAAACAAGTATTTATTTGAGCAGCTGTCATCTTTCTATCATCTCTGATATCAATAAGACATTTTCATCAACAACGCTGTCGCTAACTGGATTCCTCTTTTTGAGACCTGGTGATGGCTGTAAAAACAGCTCCTTAGTTGTTGTTGTTATAGAACACAGACTGCTGCATTATGGTTTCCCAAAAGTTCATAGACATACACCAGAACTGGCTACTGAGAACAATCTCCACGTTGTTAAGCGTTTTTAAAACTCTGTTACCCTTTTTGCCATCAGTTTAGACTGGAGGTGCAAACGTTGCATAAATTTTAATAACCTATCCTGAGTGTGGATGAGGCATTCATTTGTAAGAGTACTGTACGTTTATCACATCCCTGACAGACAGTAAAGCTGCTTCAGCAGACTATTTTATTTACATCTATTTTATAAGAAGTGTACACATGTGACTCGGAGGAACATGTTTTCTCTGTTTGCTGAATGAGCATTTTCCCTTTGCCTAGCAAAGGAGCAGCTTCCCCCAAAATACCACCCAGTGCCTCGCGTGTGAACATCGTGGCATACTTATCCACAACACTCCAGTTGCTCCTCCTGACATGAGAGTTTCACTCCGTACGCGCGGCCCGACCCAGAATCTTACCGTCAGCAAAGTGTTTTGTAGACAAAAACAGAACTATTTGTCGCTGCCTTGCTTCTGATTGAGTCTACACGGGGCAGAGCGCAGGAGGCTTTCCAAATCCTGGCCGTTTAGCTAGTGCTGCATGGATTCTTTAGGGAGCCACTCAAGTGTGAGGTTTTTATTCAATTTGGTACCAGAAGATAAGGATGTATATAGATCCCTTAGCTTGCAGCTTGCTCCTGCTTCCCATTAAAACCACACGAGTAAATCTCTCACTGAGGATCTTTTCGTAGCAGCGAGGCAGCTTTAGCGTAAGGCCACCTCATCAAGGCGCCGTCCATTTCTCTGCTTACTGTAGCATTTTTTTCTACTCAGTGAACAGGATGGCATGAATTCAGATGTGATCTCTTTTTAAAGGTTGTAAGGCAAGCTAAGCCCGGGTAGAACTCAGACCGATGTCACCCTCTGGACCTTAAAGGCTGGAATACACCGGATACCTCAGCGATGCGCCACCTCTTGGCTGCGGTGTTGGCGAGTCTTGTACTCACACAAGACGCGCTCCTGACACAGCGCGCCGTAGTATGCTGCTTAAAATAATCGCGCGATAGTCACAACATCACGCGGGAATTGAAAACTGGAAGCGGGAAGTGAATTCTTTGTTTATATGTGATCAGAGCTGCCGTCGTGTGTTGTGGGAACCTAATTCTAATTCTTTCAAAATGGGTAAGTAAGCTATTTAATGAAGCTGTTGTTTATGTGTGCCGTAATGTTTGTGGCGGTTTATTTCTGTGTGCCGTAATAGGAGCCGTTCTGCGTCGTAACGTCGGTGTCATGGTAATGGCGGTGTCAGAAAGTACTCAATATGTCGTGACACACGCGCACAGCTGCGACTGGCGCTCCTTTTTAAACTGGTGCGAATCTAGCTGGCTGGCGGCGTCTCGCGTGTCTGGGACGCGTTGTGGCGAGCTCTGTGTGAGTGATCTGATGGACTAGAATGGTTTTAAATCAAAATAACGCCGCAGCCACGACGTGGCGTGTCGCCGACGTGTCCGGTGTATTCTAGCCTTAACACTCGTTTTATCAAATGATTTTGATCCTTTTATGATCCTCTAACCCTTCCTCCTGCTTCTCATATGGAACTTAAATGATACACATTTGTGGTGGTTGTGTTGAAACTATGAGTTAAGAACCTCTTTTTATCTGAGAAAAATTTTTTTTTTTAATTAAGAAAAGTTTTAGTTTTCACCTGAGTTAGTTCTTCTTTTGGTTGCTTCTTTTACTTGTTGTATTACAAACAGTCAATGTATTCATTAAGGAAAGTCAAAAATCTACTTTAGATACAAAGACAAGACATCAACCAGTTGGTACTGATAACTCAAAGTTTAGGCCACGACACTTGATGAGAACTGATAGAGGTTTTTGAAAGCGATGATAAAATGTAACACTTTCTATTTATGTTCCTCTAGTTTGTTCAAATAAAGGCAACTGGACATCTTTAGCTTCTTGAAGAAATGTCGTTTCTCGTTGGAGCTTCGTCAGTTCTAACAGGAATGTGCAGAGTTTCAAGCTGTTTTTGATTAATGAGCTGAAATCACATGTAAATCACTCTCCTCCCTTCCTCTGAGGAGTCATTAACATCGTTAGGCTCTAGTGTGTTGGACTGGTCTGTTTGTGAGTTGTTTTTATTAGATGCAGGAAGGTGTGAATTAGACTGAAACTGTCTGGGGATCCAGTTCAGAGCTGCATTGTAGGAGCTGGAAATGTGAAACCTGAGGCCTCCTCCTCTGTTTAATGTAGGTCTTTGCTGTTTGACATAGATGGCTTCTTTACTCCTCACTCAGACCATCTATGTTCTCTGTCCAAAGCGTGCACATTATCACCCGTGAAAGCGTCTCTTGTCCTTGAGATGCAGACACTGAGTCTTGACCTGAAGAGGTGCTCTCCTGTGTTGTGCCATGTGCTTTTGTATTTGTTGTTTTGTTTCTCCTAGGTCAAGGTCTGGAGAGTCCTCACTGCCTTGGACTGCATAAACAACACCACTAAGCTTCTGTTTGGGTGTCTCACCGTTTGGATGAACCAGTTTCTGTCTGACGCTGTTGTTAGGTTTAAACTTCACAGGGATGTTGTGTTTGGAGAAAATCCTTCCTCGTTTCTCAGAAATTCTTCCCAGTTCCTCAGAGACTCCTGCTGTATGGAATGACGATGCTTTTGCTCCTGTTGTCCTGTTGTTGCTGTGGAGTCTTTTCCAGACTTCATTATTGATTTAACAAGAGCCCAGTTTGGGTATGTTCAGGTTTAGAGTGCTTTCTTGATGTGCTCTCTATCTTTGTGTGGATGTTCTCATCTTGATGGTAAAATGTCCTGATGACCGACAGTTTGTGTGATACAAGTTCAAATGTAGATATTGGTCTGTGTGGTTGAGACCTCCATCTTCTTTAGTTTGCACACAGTCCAAAAAGGATAATCACTTGGTGACCGCTGATTTAACTCCCTCAGGAACAAAGACGACCTACGACAAATATCAAACATCATGGTGTATGTAGCTGCAACCAGTCTGGTTTCAGTGCAACCATCTCCCTTTCCTTCTCTTCTTCTTTTAAGAGTCTAATTTTTAAAATACTTTAAAAACAGTGCTTGCTTTTAATTTATTGTTTATTCTCTATCAGATACTCCGGTTTCCTCCCACAGACCAAAAACATGACTGTCAGGCTAATTGGGCTGGTAAATTGTCCTTAGGTGTGAGTGGGTGTGTGGTTGTTTGTCTCGTTCGTCTCTGTGTGGCCCTGCGATGGACTGGCGACCCGTCCGGGGTGTCCCCCGCCTCTCGCCCCTTGACCGCTGGAGATAGGCACCAGCTGCCCCGCGACCCTCTGTGGAGGAATAAGCGGCTACAGAAAATGGATGGATGGATTCTCTATCAGATGAGCGCTAGTCTGGTATTTATTAAACCTTACAAAGTAGAGCATGACACAAGTTCATAATAAGGTTTTTAAAAATCAAACGTGACAATTAGAAGTCCTTTATGACTTTTGGAGTCACACAGTGTATACCAGCCTCTAAACATGCAGAGGGTTTTGTCTCTGGACCTGGGATCTGGTTCCAGAAGAGAAGCCTCTCTCTGATTGGTCCTGTTGGTTTAATAAAAGCTATTTAAGATGCAGTGGAGGTAGGCAGTTAAAACTTCTGTATTTAGAGAGAAGATGTGCTTCTTTTTTAACAGTATTTTAAGGATTTCAAAGTGAAGTAAATTATTCTCTTCTGTTTCTCATTGGAATTAAACGCTGGAGGCTCATTTAAAGGTCATCTTAGGACATCCTGATTATAAAAATGTAAACAGTTTGAATTAAGCAATTCTCTCTCTCTATCCCTCAAAGACAAGACACTACTTATTTTGACAATACTGCACAGAGGGAAGGTGGACCCTCATACCGTTGGGATGTGTACAGTAAATACCACATCCTGGATGAAGTATTAGAGGTCACGGTAATGGATAAATAGGACTTTGTGTTGGAGATGCTTGAGATTTAATACAGATCTTTCATCATTTCTGAAATTTCCAGCTGAAATTTTATGGAACTTTTGATTTGAACTTGTTTTTACTAGCTTTATTTTAATATTCCTGGATATCATATTTTAAAAAAAGAGAAGCACAGATGAGGAGGGAAGTATGAGTCAAACCAAAGAAGCCTGTAAAACTTTATTGTCTTCTTTGCTTTAAGGTGAAAAGTTTTAGGTGGTAATTCAAAGGCTTAGTTTAATTATGAATGTGATGTTAAACATTTATTTTCATTTCTCCCAACCAATTTCCCTTTCACCAGAAATTAGAATTAAAGCGACAGTAAAAGAAGAGTTAACCTATCATGCTATATATGTTTTAATAAAGTACAAGCCTACAGAAATGGCTCGAGTTAGAAGATTTGCAATATTTTTTGTGGAGCAGGCTAAAAAAAGAGGGTTAACAGAATTCAGAGCCAGTAGATGAGCTCCACTGCTTCTAATGACAGCATCATCACTCACAGTCTCTTAGGACTCAAGGAACAGGATCTCTCTAAAGTTAGCCTCAGAAACTGGACTCTAGTTCTCTGGGGTAGACTGTGTACACTACACGGTGTATAAGATAGTAATTCTGAATATAAATAAACATACACTCAATAAAACAGCAAAATCTTGGGTTCATCATTAATATGAGGTTCCTTACTGCTGTTGCTGTATGCTATCTATTTTTTGTACTTTTAGTTTCATTACAGCCCCAAACTTCCACTCACTGACCACTTTAATAGTTACATTTGTTTAAATGTTTGTCTGCACCTGATCACAGCTGTGTGTATTTCCACTGATTGAACTAATCAGTGGCCAGGTGCTCCATATAAACACCCAGTCAGTTCAGGTGAGGTCAAGAGTCACTGACTGGGCTTGCTCCTGTTTGGTTGGCTGACTGGTGCATGTCTGGGTCCGGTCACACAGAGACACACACACAGAGACACACACACAGAGACACACACACAGAGACACACACACAGAGACACACACACAGAGACACACACACAGAGACACACACACACACACACACACACACACACACACACACGGCATCCATCGTGAGGAGGGCAGGCGTGGTCGCCCCAGTAAGAGTGGAAACACTCCGGCAGCTCCTCCTGGCTGTGCTGCCTTCGGACTGATCTGAACTGGTAACAGTGGGAACACCAACTCTCCTCTTTCTGCTGGCCCACAGCTAGCAGCTGACCGTGCAGGACTCCGTTCTGCCCATGCTCGATCCTAGGGCTGGGGGTGAGGAAACCGGCAGAGCCAGCCAAGGCACAGAGGCAGAGGTTCGACCCGACCTTTGGACTGAGCGCAGGCCAACAGGAACTGAGAACTGTTCTAATGAGGATTAATGCCCAGTGATCCCAGATCAGCCACTTTGAAATTCTCCTAGTTGATTAAACATGTTTTTAACGATTTTATTTAGCCATTGCAGTGGGACTTCCAGTGGGCGTGGTGCTGGGCCTCCTGCAGCAGTGGCATCTCCTTCATGTGGTTTGTTGTGTCCATGTCTATTTTTTGGTTTACTGCACTGTGTGTGTGTGTGTGTGTGGGAAGGGGGGTGGGGTTCATTTGTGTTGCACGGTGACCCGGTGGTGGTGGAGGTGCCGCTGCTCCAGCTGGCCCTGGCCCACTGGTAAGACCCCGCTGCAGATGTTTTATTAGTTTAATTTGTTTTAGTTTAGCATTTTTTAGTTAATTTTAATGTCAAATGCTTTTATGTTAATGATTTTATTGATGAAACCACGGCTTCTAACTTCTTAGAAAACAACAAACCTATGTGTCTGGTGTATAAAATGGTCAAACAAGAGCTTGGGTATTTCCTGGGGTGAAATTATTCCCCTGGTGGCGTTGTCGGGTTTTCAGTAAAAAGTGAAGCTCTCTTCTCTAGCGCCCTCTCTTTGCCACACACACACACACAACAGCTAATTAGCCACTCACACAGAAGCAACGCAATGCATTTAGGGATTCTGATGTACTGAAGACGACTGACGTGATGGAAGTAGATTTAAGTGACGTTGAACATGGTTTTAGGTCTGAGTGGTTCAGAAACTGCTGACCTACTGGGATTTTCACCCACAACCATCTCTAGGTTTTACAGAGAATGATCTGAAAACGAGGAATTGTCATATTCACATCATGGATGTGCAGCAGACAAATCAGCAGCGACTATCAGGTCAATATGGACCAGAACCCCTGAGGAAGGTTTCCAACACCTTGTTGAATCCATGACAAGAAAAATTTAGTCTGTTCTGAAGGTAAAAGGAGGTCCAACAAGGTACTATCAGAGTGTACTTTGAAACCAGTGAGCTTCTATACTGAAGAGAGACTCATGCTTTTATGACGCTGCAGAACAGTGGATTTTCCAAAGGACCTCTTCTCTCCCTTTGAGAGGATTCTCTCATGAAGGGGCTTTAGAGCAGCACATTTATTTAAAGCTGTTATGAAACACTGCACTTCAGAGAGTGTTCACATTGTTGTGTGTGCTCCTAATTTAAGCCTGAAAAGGGAATATTGACCTCTTGATATCGTAGGTGGGTAAAACTACAGAGGAGTGGTTGACGAGTACAAATGGCTTCAGCAACCAAAAATACTTTGAGTGCTGGGAAAAGGACATGAATTTTTGTTTCATGCAATTGTCTTAAAACGCAATCTGCTGTGCAATTATAGACAACAGGTTTAAGTTACAAAGAAAAATGTCTGCCTTCGGTCGCCATATTGGCACGTATGCACATTTATTTATCTGTATATAACAGAAACACTGAGAGCCCACGCAGTAATGGATCCAGTCATCCCTTTTCTCCCGCCACTCGTCTGGATTTACAGTCAACAAAGCATGATGAGTGAAATGCCCCCATGTGTCAGCAAACTATTTTATTGAAGAACACGTACTCTCAGTGTGCCATAAAAGAACATGAGGGACTGTCCCAGGTGAACCCTGCGGGCGTCAACAATCTGTTCATGTGGAGTTGTAAGAAAGAGACGAGGAGGCAGAGGTGCAATGTGATGAGTTTAATCAAACAAAGAGAGTTAAAAACAAAACAAAAACTTAGGATGCCGGAACAGGAGGTGAGTCACGGGGAGGGAAAACATCAGGGGAGTACACAGGGAGCAGGAGGACAAGCGTGAATGAAAACAAGGGCTGTATATCCTGAGGAGGATGATTAGCCAGTGAGGGCAGCTGGGCTGATTAACAGGACAACACACAGGTGTGACGAACTGAGGGAAACAACCAACACAACACGGGTTGTACCTGAACCATGACAGACCCCAGGAAACCCATCCACAACGACACAAAGACAAAGCAACAACACAAAAACACAACACCCTGAAACATGGATGAGCTAACAGCCAGTCAGAGCAGGGCTCAGACTTACTGCTGTTCTACAACAACTCTAAATATGACGGCAATTTATAGAAACGTTTTCAGCCTAAACACTATTTTGTGTTACAGTGTTATTCTGACAGAAGTGTCTTTTTCTCCTAATTCCGGTTGTTCGAGATGTAGCTACAGTATCTAGGAGAGATCATCGTTTCACCTTTTCACAGAAACACGCTCTGAACCATTAAGTGTTGCTTTAGCTGTGCTCTCATAGGGTCAATATCAGCCAAAAAGTCCTCGTCTCAGTTCTCTTGCAGACAAAAGTTAATGTTCCTGTAGCGTTTTGAAATAACTATTTAGTTATTTTAACTACACCCTCTGTAAATTCACTAATAAGTTTTGGAAGTTTTATATGGAGAAAATATCTCCAATACTATCACTTATATTTAGTGTTTACAGGAATTATCTAGGTTCTTTGAAAGAGTACAGTGAATTGAAATACCTTATTAATAACGTGAACTGAGACCAGATAAGGATTGAACAACCATTTAATTTGAAAAACCTAAGAACACAGACAGATAAGACAGTTTGAAAGTTTGATGTAAACACAATTAATATTCTTAAACATGTTGAGGATGTTAAAGATAGTTTTAATTGTGAGTTTTAACGGACCGTAGCATATGTTTTAATGACTAGGGAAGTTAGTTAATTTAGTTAACCTAGTTAGGACTTTAAGAGTCAATTTAGGCTAATTTGAGTTTGGAAGAATTAAGCTTTATCAAAGCAAACCTCTCGATCAGAAAGTGGTGTTCGCTCACTGACAGGTGGACGCTCCTAGATCTGGCAGGCGTTGGTTTCTCCACGAGCTGAGGCTGGAGTCCCCAGACTCGGAGTGGTGGTCCTGGAAGGCGTGGCCGCCGAGGACCTCGCCGGACAGTCCGTGGATACGTCCCGGTCAGCAAGGGAGGCATTTCAGCAGGCATGCTGAACTCATTTCTGATCTTCCCGTGGTGAGGGAGAGACTGAGAGGCCTTGTTCAAAGCTGATAAGGGTTCAGCTAAGATAGCAGCATAGCAGCTCCAACTGCATTCAGGCTGTAGCTCAGACCAAGACTGAGACTGTATGAGGACTCGACAAGACCAGACAAGACAAGACCAGCAAGACAAGACTGACTCGTACCGGAACTGAGTATTAGTTTTGAGACGAGTTGTCTTAAATTTAACCAATCAGAAGATGTTAAGTGTACTAATCAGGATTGATTTAGTGGAGTTGTGAATGGTTCTGATTGGACAAGGAACTGTGAGGGAGTTACCAAGTCACATGACTTCCGCCCGTTAAGACTCACATTATAATGTAGAAAATGCATGAAAATAGCAGAAAAGCATTATAACACTTTGAGTGTGAGTGTGTAGGTGACCCTGAGCAGAAACACTACAAGAGAATGTTCTGTAAACAAGAGATTACAGTTGGAACACCAGTCTGTGGTTTTAAAGAAGAGACTTCTTTACAGAGAGTGTTTTATTAGACCAGTTAGTGTCCAGTTAAGGTCATCTGGGAGATGGACACTTGAAAGTGGACAGTAGGACACCTGTAGGGATCTTGATTCAGGTTAAAACATAATCCAAGAGTGATTGTATTCCAAGTTATTGGGAAAAAGATGGATTATTGTTGTGATGGTCAACAGAGGTCAAAGGTCAGAGGATGTAGCCTATTTGGGGAGGCTACATTCCTTTATATTCTTTATTTTTGTACATTAATATTTTCTATGATCATGATTCCAGGTCCTCCTGAGCCTTGGTGCATCATGAAAACAGACTGATAAGAGACAACGCTAAGATGGATTTTCATTTAAATGGACCTGGATCTCTGTCTCTGTTAGACCTCCACGCTCTTCTGACTGAGCTCTGTTTTGGTCATAATAAAGAATATCATAATTAATTTTTGACAAAAACTCTAACCAGGATTTGTTCATGACTCTGTTTTGTACATGTGGGACATGGGATCACGAGACACCTGTAATAAACAAGGAGGGGTTTGATGTAACAAATTATGACTCAGATTATTGGAAGCAGTTAATTTATTCATTTTCTTAATCACTTCCTTCTGTAAGGGCCACAGGAGGCTGGAGCACGACTTGTTGAGGGGACACCCTGGACAGGCTGCCAGTCCATCACAGGGACACACAGAGACAGACTGTACTGTGAGGCCTTTATGTGACCTATACTGATGCTGTAAACCACAGCAGCTGAATCAGCTAGAAATAGAATTTATTTTTATTAATTCAGCCTTAAATGAGTGAGAAACATTTGAGGGAATTATACTTGACTTTTTAATTTAATAAAATCAGAAGTTTATTATTAGGTTGGGTTAAAAAGGTTATTCAAAAAATACATTTAAAATATTTTTTTTTATAAATCTAGTATTTTTTTAATCATTTTAGAAAACTGATTTGTTCTATGAAAACACAAACCGAAATTTAATCACGTTTAACAATAAAGACATCATTCTAACGAGGATTCCCTTCAAAATAAAAGAGCACACAAACCTCAGAACTCTAACAGCACATGTGAGGTTGTTTCAAATGACAAAAAATAAAATCGACAGGAGATCAGTAACCGCCTCGGGTCCTTGAGGACAAGCAGACAGATGCAGCAACAGACTGACAGACAGAGTGGTGCCACCCTGTTTGGTGTATTGTCAAGTCATCCTCTGTGTGCAGAGCAGGATGAGCACCCTGTATGTCAGCCAGATGACCTGGAGACATCAGGCTGGAGCAAATCCCCGTGTCTCAATGTTCACAGTAAAAATTACATTAATGATTAAAAAACTGACAAAAAGAGGTTGACATACACAATGTGTTTTGTCCAGCTAAAGCACCAAGTTGCTTCTTCCTAAACAAAAAATCAATCTCTGCACATATGTACGATTTGTGTTGAATAGATTGATTACATTCACAGGGCTCTTCTCAATATTGCTGCACATATCCAGTATTTGTTTGCTTGCAGCAGCATGAGTCAGTAAAAAGTGTCTCTTTGCATCAATGAGTTAAATTTTTATCATTTATTTTTATTTCCTCATCTGAGACGCTGAATATGTTGAACAGCAAGAGTTTTTTTCTGAAACATGGATCCACGTGGACCCTTAATGGCTAATAAGGAGTAATGTAACGACCTCTGCACCCTCTTCAGCTGCTGCAATTCGACTTACTCACAAAAACACACACATAGCTGTTTTCATGATGGGAGATTTTGCCAGGAGAGTAATTTTTTATTGTTATCGAGCTGTGCTGCAGTAAGATATAAGATTGAAAAATCATCTGAAACAATCAAACTGCAAAACCTATAAAAAATGTGATTTAGGTATTCATGATTAATCACGTGGAGTTATCTCATTCAACAAAATAATTGTTTAACAGCGTGATTACAAAAGCTGAGTTATTAATTTGGTTAATAAGAACCTTTTTACAGTCGTGTAATGAGCCAGTGGCAGGTTTTGTCATTAAGTCTAAAAGGTCTACAAGTGTGAATTATTCACATGATGGATCTGATTCTATAATAAATACAGTCAGAGTCAATGTGGGAAGATGCATGCAGGGGAGAAAAGGTTAATCGTGTTATCAGTAAACCATTAATACATATTTACAGTTAATAATTTTTTTTTTCTTGAAGGACATTCCTTCTTTTTGGTGCAGGTATCCTCAGCCTCCGTGCTTTAAGTGATCCAGAACAGAGCATGTCCCCGTCCAGACAGCGGCGTGTTTATCCTACCTGACCGTGTATCTGCCACACAATTACAAGCCATGCTTTACCAGGATCGGCTCAACTTGCAGCTTATTGTTCACACCACAAATCTGTGATGCAGGTTCTTGTGAAGAGTTTGTAGTAGTAACAGAGTGTGTGCTTTTATTTTGTCAAATCACTGGGTGTTTTGAAGCCGTGTATCAGGATGAAACATCTTAAAATTTGCTGAAGGCCACTTGAGAAAAGTTGACCTTTCTTGGTTTGATTCTCAAGGCGTGCAATTATTCCTTGTGTCGCGTGTGCAAATGTTTGACCTGCTGTTGCACAATTTTAAAGCATGAAATGTTTGTTTTACCATCATAATCCGTTGGGTATAACATAAAACAAGAACAATATGAAATCCTGTGCGTCAACACTGTACCTGCTATTATCTCTGGAAGGTCTGATCTGCAACACGTAGTCCAAAGAGCTCAGCTCAGGCTTCAAACTCATCACACTCCCACTTACCGTATATTCAGAGTGTTTTCTAACTACTAGCACTTGTTTAACCTCATCATTGTTTGATACTTTTAAGATCTCTACCTCTTCAACAGGATTAGTACTTTTCTTAAAAACCTGCTGCTGCATTGAAACCAAAGAGTGTAGAAAACGATGGACCAAAGCTTTTAGTTTATTTTTGTTGAACAAAGTGACGCCATGAAATCCAGAGACTAAAAACGAAAGAAATCTCGCCTACACACAATCATGTTACTATAAGCATCAAATAACTAATGATTATTATACTAATTAAATCATTAAATACTAATGATATTTCTACATAAAGATTAAAGATAAGAACCATGTCAGTGGTGTCCAAACCTTTTGCCACAAGGGCCTAATTGAAAATAAAATAAAAATGAATAAAAAATGCAAAAATACATGTTTTAACCTTCTCAACAATAAACACACATTATTTAAATGAAAAGAAGAAACATTATAAATGTTGTCGGCAAGTAATCTTTAAATCTCTAGATCCAAAAGACAAAAACATATTAAATGTCAAATAAAAATATGGGGGGATGAAAAATAAATGTTTTCATTGCCTCAGCAGCATAAATAATGCAGCTCACTCTTTCTTTGGTAATGCTCTTTGTACTTTTCCCAACAAAAAAAAAAGTGACATTTTATGTATATTTATGGTTTCCCCAAAAACAAGTCTGCTTAGAAAAAGTCTGAGTTTGTGGTTCTGCTTACAATGAAATTAACATGAAACATTAAGAAAAAGACAAACACTTTGTATTGTTCTTGACCTTTTCCATTTAAAAAGATTTTGATTTGTCTGCTTATCTTATGTTGAGCTGTATATTAGTAACAATCTCACTCTAAATATTTTTTTAAAGTGTCCATCTGCTTCTGCATGTGGGCCAGACTTCTACCAGGAGGGCAGCAAACAGCCTTCTAACGCCATAAAACTAGTGACTAGTGAGTTAACATCTGATACAAGTTATCTGAAGTGGGTTTTTTTTAGGTGAATGACTCATTTATTTACCGCAGCCAGCCACTAGGACAGGGCTATACAATGTGCAGCTCGCGGGCCAGATCCGGCCCATGACCTGCATATTTCTGGCCCACCAGCCATTTTGCTTTTTGCATGAGTGTGTGTGTGTGTGTGTGTGTGTGTGGATGAAAAGTGGCTTTTTGTTTTTGGCCTGGATGCATTTATATTTCAAATATGACAAACTACTGCTTTCATAGTAGCAAAATGATTGCATGTGTACAGTTTAAATATTTAATCAGCTCTCTGCCTTTAAAATCCTGTTCTACGTGTCCCATGACAAGCTGTCATTATGTAATGATGGTGGGGAAGTAATCTAAGTAGCAAGTGCCAATTTTATTATATTTTATAATTACATGATAAAATAACTTACTGTATATCAATATGTAATTATTATATTATTTTCCAATAAACAGTTCAGGTAAATAATTTATTCTTGATGTATCTGGCTAAAGACAAGTGCCAAAGCCTGAAGGGAGACCCTCTCAAACCAAACAGGAGTCTGGTAAAGTGACGTGCCACTCGTCTCAGCAGAAAGCATTTCTAATTTCAGTATTTTCTTGTGGCTGCCTATGAAGTAGCGATCCTGGCATTTTAAGCCTTTAAAAACAGCTGAGTTGGCTGACCTTTTGCTCTGAGCAGCTGATACATGCAAATGCTTAGCATTAGGTGTAATGAGTTAGCCATTTGTATTCCTTTTTTATTGAATTTTGTTTAACATGTTGCTTTTTTTTGTTAAAGTGTGAATTATACATTATATTTTCAGTTTAAAGACTTAGCGGATATGAAAAGTGGATGCAAATCACAAAAACTCGTGATTGCATTTAAAAAATGAAGGTTTTATGAAGGAAAAATGAGAGCTTGCAAAAACTATTACAGAAAATCCCTTTATCTACCTTTTCTTGGCTCATTCTTCCAAATTCTTCCTCGTCATCCTGTTTTCTGTGAAGTAGCGTCACTGTTTGCATGAGCACCTGACCCTCAGCAGCTCTCTGGGCTGTGGGGGTGTAGATTGGCGAGCCGGGCCAGATGCCCTCTCACTAGGTAGCCAGCTCCATACTGTAAGCCTTCCCACACAAACTGGCCTCGCGTTGTACAGCCTCACTGTTCATCTTCGTTTGTTTGATTCCATGTTTCTGAGGAAAAGAAGAAGGCCTCAGGTGTGTTGAGGAGATTACCGTGCACCTGACACCATCAGGTCAGTGATGACTCGAGGGAGGAAACCAACACCAGCAGTGGTTCTGTTGCTTTTTGTGGATTAGTGCAAATAAAAAGTGCAAGAAAAAAAGAAAAATTTGGGTTTTAAAAAACAAAATTGTATGCATTTTTACAGTTTATTCTTTTTTTTTTTAATTTTTATTTACAAAGTGCTGCCTGTAAAAATACTTGATAAATTGCTCTTTTTTAGTAGAAAGCAACTGCTTTGAAATGAGATGTTGCACTGACAGATTGAGATTGCTGTGCAGGGAGCAGATGGTGTAATGAAATCCACGTACTGCAGTAACCATCACTATCACAGCTTCTGCCAGCATGAGCCTCTGCTTACACAGTGCACAGCAATTATTATGAATCATGTAATTTTTCTACCAAATTGCTGCTTTGTAAAGTTGACGCCAATGCGTTCAGGGTCAGAGTGCACCAGGGGGAGGTGCCTGGAAAGTTCAAACCTATGCATTCCAAATGAATCCTACCGTTTACTGCAACTCTGGTTTCGTTACATCGCCGTCATGTGCATAAATGTGCTTCTAATGCAATCAGCAGCAAGGTTAAGGGTTTAACTCGCAGAGGAACAACAGATCCACGGCGCGCCGAGTCACATGAGCTACAGGTTCAAAGGTGTGCTTACAGAACAATAGATTCCCCTGAAGAATCTGGCCTGATTTGCAGTTGTCACATAAACAGCCTGCAGATCCACACAAGCCCCACTCTGTTATGTAACTCCCTGTTGAGAGAGGGAAGTTACCACAGCCCGTCGAGTGTGAAGCGACTGGGCTTCCTCCATGTTGTTGGGAAAACAAAAGGATATTAACAGTCCAAATAGTTTCATGAAACAACAAATCACATGTGCACAGGGGGGATGTGGGTAATCGCATGAACACTAATGGATGCAAAATGAGTGAGCCTTGTAAAGACATAAAATCTGATAGGGAAAGTACTTTTTCTCCCCAGTAGAAAAACACAATTTCTACATAAAATGAATACATTTTGGATGCTAAATAACAAAATAACTTTGGAAAAAAAGTTGCCAAATTCAGTTGTGATTCAACTTAACAAAAGAAAAATCTGAATATCTAAGTGCGTGAATGACCTACATATTGATCACATGCAGGCAAAGCACAGAGATTTAGAGCAAACAGAACATACAGCTGAGCTGTGCAAAACCAGGTAGTAAAAACATCCAGTGATGTCATGTGGTGGTTCCTGCTAATATACAGGCGCAGCGCATTAATCACACAGTTTAAAGGGAACCTCTCCCAACTCTCTGACCTTGAACAGAACATCATTATTCAAACGATGACACCGAGCTTAAATGTGGGAAGGTTTTGGCTCAGCAGCAGAGAACTGATACCAGATTAATGTGTTCCAACTCTTCATATGGAAACTGATGGAGGAACATGAAGGAATAAAGTAAAAATCAGCAGCAGCATCTGTTACAAGCAGCAAATGTCCTGCTGTAATGTTCCTCGTTCTCTGGTGTTGTGCACATCTCTCCTAATGTAAACTCTCTTTCACGTGCACTAGCGCTTGTTTTAGTGTTATCGCCACCACGGGCACTTTCAGCAGCTGCTGCATGACTGCACCATGTGCAGTGCAGTGGAGAAATCCACTGTTATCCAGGGGAAAAAAAGAGACAATGCGCCCTCTAGTGGTTACAAAAGAAAACAAAAGAGCTCCTGTTTCAAACAGGAAACAAACCAGCTTCATTTGGATAGTCTTTAATTAAAAATGTCACTCAGTCTGTACATACAAATATATCCAGTGGTACCAATTTTGTCTTTTATTCTTTTTTAAAAAGAAAATTAAATAAATTAAAAAACCTTGACAAAAGATCCAAACTAAGCAACGCAGTTGCCGTTTTCAGTTTAAAAAAATCATAAGCCTCTTGTGAACAGTTTATTTAGACTAATGTATTGAAAGTGAGTCCCCACAGACCTAAAGACATCAGGGAAAATATGTATAAATTGTATGCCAAGCCCATAGTAACTGTATAGGAATAAATGCAAAAGTATAAAAGTAATTTTGCTCCCAGATTATACGAATTGTTGTTTAAAAGCTGCAGGTTACAAAAGTATGTGGCTGACATATTTTCAGTCTCTACAAAAGGATTTAAAGCAAAAAGTCCAGAATCTCAATGCAAAAGGCACATTAACAGCACATTTATGCCAGAAACCTATCTATTATTATTCAATAGGGGGACATCACTGGACAGTGTATCATAGATGTGGGTGTAAGTATAGAATGGCTCCTGAATCCTCCAGTTTTTTTAAGGCTTTGGCTTCATGATAAAGGTCATGGTATGAGTTCTGTAAGAGACACAGGAAGTAGCATCAGTAATGAAACACAACGTAAAACAACAACAGGTTTGATGTGTAAATGATGACCACCTTCATGGACTTCATTGTCGCCTGTCCGTAGTAGTGGATCGGTTGCCTTTGGTTCTTTGAACTGGGGTATCCAAATCCAGCAATGTGAACCACGTCACAGTAGTTCAGAGCTACGAAGACAGCGAGGAGACCGGTGGTGGGGTGCACTGGATTCTGTAAGGAACAGCAGAGATTAAAATAAATAAATCATGTTATGATGAGCTTATTGTTTGATCTGGTAAGCAGCGACTTCTTTGTATTTGGGGCCTTTGGGGCCGGGCCCCACCAGATGGCGCTGATGAGCTCTATCTACGCCTGTAAATTTAAGTCTTTGTCAGAAGCTCAGGAGGCTGAAACACTGAATTTGGGGCCAGCCCAACTAGTGTTTGTTTAAATATTGAACATCTGAAATCCTGCCTGCTCTCAATAGACTTTCATGGGGCATAAACTAAAATTATCCAATAAAGTACTGGAATATCACAGGTGAAGTTACATTTACATTCTGTGGGTTAGCAGAGTTCCAGGTAATAGGTTTGTTTGTTTTTTTGTTTTTGTTTTTTTTTTGATGATTTGCATTGTTTGTTTTTAAGAAATGAACAATAGTTGTGAGTGAGCCTTTATTTGTATATTCATGTATACAACGGTTGTTTTATTGAATTAGATTTGGGTGAAGTTGCATTTCTAGTGTGAAAATTTGTGTTATTTTATTTGGATTATAAAACATTGATCAAAGTCAGTTTGTATTCATGTATATGTTTAAATATGTAATAGCTGCTGAGTTGTTGTACCCCACCTAACATACAATACCAGAAAGGCCACTGTAGGTAAGGCCTCTCATGTGACCACTAGATGGCAGTAGAGTCCAACAAGAGCTTGGTGTTCACCTTGGGGTTGAGAAATGCTGTAAAATGCACTCCTGGGATAAACAGGGTGATTATAGTTGAAAATCCTTCAGCTGGCTGAACTACTGACACAAAGCAGTGCTGACTGTTATCACCCTGTGGGTTTCCTTGTGGTTGATCAGGGTATTACAGCTCGTTGATGGGTGATGTGAAACACCTGAGAAACTAGAGGTCTTTATTCTTACTTAAATCATGACTTCTGTCTAAACTCTGCTCACACAGCTACATTGACACAAATATCTTAAAATTAGTTTTGCTTTTGTTTGCAAATTGCATCCACTTGTATCCTTAACTCACCCTATGTCACTAATCTAACCAACTTTAACACATTTAAAACTTTAATTTGGTTTAATAAAAATGTTCTTAATTACTTTTACATGGTGCACCTTCCTTTTGTTTTGACCACGTAAGCCAGGTCATAATAATTGGGGGCTTGTCCGGGATGTTTGGTAGGAAGTTTAGTAAACAGAGCAGAAACCCATAGTCGCCAAGACACTTTCTTGTGATTTAGCAAGGGGTTTCCACTGTTGTTTGTTGTGTTTTGATGAAGGTTAATATCTACCTGGGCTGGTCTTTTTTTTGTTTTTGTTTGTTTTCAATCAATCTCAAATTAGGTTTCATAGGTTGAAAAATCCTCCTAAAGTTGTCTCACATATCTTGCACTTCCTCGCTAACAGAAGAATTTAAAGTGTGCTAGAGATGCCCGGGTCGGCTCTGTGGTTTGTCTCACGACAAATTTTTCTAAAGCGTGTAAAGTTCAAGCATCACAACAGTGAGGCTCAGCCTCATGGGAGGAAACTGAGAGTCTTCACCAACGTTCTGTGATATTTTGGAAACTTCCTTGTGTATGTTGTTTGTAATTTCTTGTCAACAGCTGATGTGAAACACTGGTGAAATCAAATATACATGTGAGAAATGAAACAAGTTATAAATCAAATTGGCAAAAACAGCTGGTTGTACCAAAAAGATCAAAACAACTCGAAAAACTGCAAATATATCACCTTTAAATGAAAATGAAATATCACTTTTACTTTTAAACCAACATCTGTTGGACTGGCACACAAACACCGACTGAAAGGAACTCAACAGAAAATTACAAATTTGAAAGAGAACTCAGAGACGTGGTAAACAATAAGAGCTGCAAGCATACAGTATGTGCACTACACTACACAATAAGTCCAACATACAGAAATCTAGTTGTATGCTAAAGAGTGGCTCCTCACAAGGGCAGCAAAACCTCCATTCATTTGTGACAGAATTCATGACTTATGTTCTGTCACCAGTGTAGGCTGTCAGGTGGTGGACACCTCAACAGGTTTTGTGGGGAAAAGTTTTGTTTTGAAGATGGAAATGGGTAAAGGGCTTTGAAAGAACTTTAAAAAAAACTCAAATACAAAACAAATTTGACTTCAGGTTGTCTTTTCATCTAGAAATGAACAAACCACAACACTGAAAAAGACTAAGAATGCAATTTCCCAGAATGGGGCAGCTTTAAGGGTGATGAGTCATCTATCTCTGAGGTTGACCCACCCAGTAATCCAGTAGGTGGCTACACAAGAACCACCCAACTCCCTGCATGTAACAAAGTAAAACAGAAGAAACAAAAAGCATGCCTAGCCTTGGATTCAAGCAGACCAAGTAACACAGTTCCTTATGTACACTACAACACACATATACAACCTTCTCCTCACACTGCTACTAGCAGCTACTTCAGGGTCACCGAGTCTGTCTAATAACCGTTACAGACATTTTAGCAGAAGTTCACTTAGTTCAGCCTTTCCAACAACACTGCACCCTGAAATGAAATACTTCTGCAACACATCCTTCACTTATTAGAAGTGAGAAAACACAGCATCTAACTGCTAGATAATTCAGTTTCCTTGCATAATCAGATAGTTTTGTTATGACCAGAATTCTGTTTTGAGGGTGAAAACATGGTTTTATGGTAAATCCTGGTGTCAGAGTTACTGTTAAGGTCTAGGCCAAATTCAGAAATAGAACCAGTTGGTATGTTCGTATGTCTAGGCAAGATTTTAAAGTTTAACCAAAAGCGTGTTTCAGTATTGACCAAAGCAGTCATCCAAAGCAGCACAACTTAACACCGAGTCACAAAGAAGCAGACCTGAGGATGAGGAGTTGTAAATGCACCCCACACACATGCACACAGCTCTGTAATATGCAAACTTTAAGTCTCGTTTCAATGCTCTTCTTTCCAGAATTTTGCACCCTGAAAGGGAAACTCCCCTAAACACAACTAAACCCGGTGTATAAATCCCTGTGCAAACCGTTTTAGGTTGTTAAGGTGGCATCTCAACCAGCTTTATGCCCACCATTAGTCTCAACTGTGAGCAAACTTCAACACATTAGATTTTTTTCCCCTCATACTGATGATTTTGCAGTGGAATATTCAGTTTTTATTTAGATTTTTCTTCAAATTATAATCTGAAAAAGAGCCCACCAGAGAGGCATCCAGGTAAAGTTGCTATAGCGAATTTGATAAACAATGTAGCTTAACGTTTGTTCTCATGCCTCTTAACAACGATTAAAACATATAGTTATAAATATATTGTGGCAATTAAAAAATGAAAGACATTAATAAAGTGGTTCCCTCACAGTTCTTAAAACCTCAGCCAATTATACGTTTTGGACCAAAACTATTGAATAATCCAGCTGTCTCACTAAAGCGCTGCACATCTGCACTTCCTTGGATCCTCCATTCATACATGTTGGTGCATTTTTCAGCAGAACATCCCGGAAGTGAGATGACAGAAAACAGCGCTTCAATTTTAGGAAAAAATACCAGAGTCCAAAAAAAAAAAACCACTTTTTCAGCTAGCAGAAAACAAAAAAATATGTGTACGTTGAAAGAGGAAAAACCACGGTGAACATTAGCATAGCGTTTCAATGGCTGGTGTTTTGCGCTCTCTTGTTACTGTGGCAATGCGTGGCCCCGTGTTGGGGGAGACGCAGTCTAGGATTATAGCCGACAGGAAGGGTGAGAGTTCTAGAAACGTGTTTGTGTAAAATAGCTAGCTTGTTTTTCAAATTTGCTATAGCACCTTACATGTCTGAAATATCCATAGATGAACTATGTAGTCATATTTAAAAAAAACCTGATATGTAAAAAAAGGGAAAATTAAGATATTAGCAATAACAGATAGATAGATAGATAGATAGATAGATAGATAGATAGATAGATAGATAGATAGATAGATAGATAGATAGATAGATAGATAGATAGATAGATAGATAGATAGATAGATAGATAGATAGATAGATAGATAGATAGATAAAATACTTTATTCATCCCTGAGGGGAAATTCATTTATCCAACAGCTATCTATCTATCTATCTATCTATCTATCTATCTATCTATCTATCTATCTATCTAGCTGATACAATTTGTATCCATGGACAATTTTTACTTACAGTTTTTGTGTTTAACTGGTAGGTGGGCTTCAACTAATCACTCTCTTGTAAACTAATGCACGAACGGTTGCTGTCATTTTGTTTATATTTCAGTATGGACATGGGAGATGTGGACTCACCTGGAGAAGACGTTCCTGGGTTTTTGGACTTTTGGAAGTGAAAAATTCCAGAAGGCGACCAATATTAAAACTTGTGAAAAAT
Organism: Callopanchax toddi; assembly: GCA_006937965.1. NCBI lineage: Eukaryota > Metazoa > Chordata > Actinopteri > Cyprinodontiformes > Nothobranchiidae > Callopanchax > Callopanchax toddi. Next base: position 919,502 of record SSNR01000185.1, read on the forward strand.
CACTCCAGGAGGAGATTGCTTCCAATATTAAGAAAGTATGTCAAACATGGAAGTTCAGTGATCAGTGTCTGCTGGCGTGCATACAATGGTTTGTCACATGATGGGTATATTCATTATCAGGTAAATCACCAAAGACATTTTGTTCATCCTGGCAGTGGTGCTCATACACAGCACATTGAACGAGCATGGCGAAATTACAAAGAGGACATCTACCGATACAGAGGAAATCTGACAGAGAAGGCCTTGGAGATGAACCTAAGGTTCATAGACTGGAACCACTGGCTTGTAAAAAAGAATAGATCAGGCATTCTTGGGCGCTTCTTTAAAGACATAAGGGCATGCTATTAAGTGTATAATTTAATTAAAATAAGATAATTTATGAATGTTTGACAGAACAGTTAATTCCATTGTTTCTTCTGATTCTTAGCTGGATTTACACGTTAGCTTTCTAACATGATTTGATGTAGTAGTTGCCACACTGGTAGATGAATTTCTGTCTAATGAGCTTTCCTACAAGTTTGTTGGAGTATTTTTTGTGAATGATGTGACCTTAATGGTTTAAGTATCTATTTTGCATCTTAACAAAGTAATCCAATGTTAGTTATATAGAAATAACTGATTAAAAACTCAGAAACAAGACTGGCTTTCTTTTACAGTACAGTTTCACCTTACTTACTTAATAATGTGTTGTGTTTTACTAGGTAATAGTAAGGTATTTTCCTGGCTCTATGTTAAAATAATAACTATACACATTAACTTGTGTTAAATGGTAATAACTGTGTAAAAACTCAGAAACAAGACTGGCTTTCTTTTACAGTACAGTTTCCTGTTAATTATTTGGTAATGTGTTGTTTTTTTACTTGGTAATAATGCTGTATTATACTGGTACAAATTTATGACCAGGTTAAAAAGATGAACCAGAGTTACATGGTAATAACTGTTTAAAAACTCAGAAACAAGACTTGCTTTCTTTTACAGTACAGTTTCACCTTACTTAGGTAATAATGTGTTGTGTTTTACTTGGTAATAGTAAGGTATTTTACTGGTAATAGTTTCTGAACAGGTTAAATACAAACTATACAATTTAACCTGATTTACATGGTAATAACTGTTTAAAAACTCAGAAACAAGACTGGCTTTCTTTTACAGTACAGTTTCCCTGTACTTACTTGGTAATGAGTGGCATTTTACTTAGTAATAAAGCAGTATTTCCCTGGGTAAAATTTATGAACAGGTTAAATACTAACTATACAATTAAACGTGAGTTACATGGTAATAACAGTTTAAAATCTCCAAAACTAGACTGGCTTTCTTTTACAGTACAGTTTCCATGTTCTTACTGGGTAATTAGTGATGGTTTACTTTGTAATAATGAAGTATTTACTGCATCTAGTTTATGAACAGTTTAAATACAAAGGTAATACAACATAACATGAGTTACATGGTAATAACTGCCTAATTACTGTTTAATAAGTCAAAGCTTTAACTTTCCCTTTGACTAAATGTATTAACAGTACCAATTATTACCTGGTAAAATATGACGGTTTAATGTTTAAACTTCTGGTAAATAGTAGGTAATGTAGGAATTATTAAATAGTAATTAAATTGCAATTACCTACTAACTAGTTGTAATTACTGGTACACAGCAACACTAAATGAAAATATGCACTGTAAATAGTGCCTAATTTAGGCATTGTTAAGCAGTAATTATATTTCAATTACCTTGTTATTAGATTTTAATTACATAGTAATTACTTTTGAACTAAGATTTATTACATAGTAATACACATTAAAAGCAAATATGTGGCAATTTTACTGTGTAATATGTTGGTAAATAGTGCTTAATTAAGACACTGTTAGGCAGTAATTTGATTGGAATTACCATGTAAATAGTTTTTAATTACAGAGTAATTACATTTTAATTTCAGCTTTATCACATACTAATACACTAATATTACTAGGGGACTGTAAAAGAAAGCGTTACCCAGTCTTTCTATGATCTTATTTTATTATGTAGTGTAGTGAACATGTTTAAAGCTGTAAATGTTGACGATGTTAACAGGTAAAGGGCTTTCTCATTTGGTCATACAAGAGGAAAAGACTGTCTCTCTCCATGAGTTATTTATCATTTTCCAGCCAACTTTGTCCATGACCCTCCATGTTCCACAAGGTGAAGAATCATTTCTTTGTTTCTAGAGATAAAAGAAACTTTCTTCGCCCTTTCCAACAACAGTTTCCCATCAGTCCTTTCCTGTTTCTCCTCTTGCTGCTGAAGGTTTGTGCACGTAGCAGAATCTGAGGTGACCTCTAACTTCTAGATTTTTCTCTAGCTAGTTAGCTGCATGCATGGACTAGTGATGTTTTACAAAGTCAAAAGCCACCAAATAAAATCTGCAGATAATATGTCATTGTTGATTTTTAAACATGTATCATTCAAAAATCTATAAAAAGTTCAAGCAATGTTACTGGGGGTTTTTTCACAGACAAAACATTTCCTTTTAGCCTTTGCATATTTGCTAATCTGGTTTGCAGAGGGCTAGTTAATATGTATCCAGTCAAAACTTTGCTACTGTTCAAAAGTGTTGAACACATATTAATTGGTTGAACTGTTAGAGATGTATGGGTTTGTTTTTGTTACAGCAAATTTTGTTTAAAAAAATATAACATTTAAAAAAAACTTTAGACAATTTAGAAAAGCTGCAGAAACATGTATCCCCACTTTGTAGTGGAAAGGATCCAGAACAAGCATGACCCTTATGGAAGTCATCAGAAAAAAACTTCTCTTTTTAAACCAGATAACTTGCAATTAACCTCTGACAAGCCTGATGCCTTATGAAAACAAGGTTTGTAGGCTGATTAAAATTATAAACAACTGTTTCTGTTAAATAGATCTGCACTTGCATCATATCTAAAGAACTAAATTTAACCTTCCCTGGGGACATTTCGCAACACCCACCCTTTACTAACGACACTCTTCTGTCTCAACCGACTGAGCACTGTTAGCGCGTTATGAGTGATAACAAACTGCTCTGGCACTAAGCCACCCCCATTTGGTCTGTGTGGATAATTAAATATGAACAGCGGCAGGTTTACCAGTAGGTCTGGTCTGGAGGTTTTTCTTGTTTTCCTAAGTTAAAGTGATGTGAATAGGAGTGGTGTTGTTATGTATGCAGGAGAGGAAGTCTAAAAGAAAAGGCGAAGAAGAGAAGTGGTTGCATGTGTTAGGTTTTGTGCGGTGTAAGTGCATGTGCTGGGAGGAGACCTAATTTTACTGGCAGTGTTGTTACTTCAGGGAGGGTAAAGAGTGAAGTTCTTGGACCGTCAGCAATTGCGCTGAATTTCTTGGCAGGAGGAGGACCAGAAAAGAGGAAAGACAATTAAAACTAAGTAAACTAAAACAAAGATGTTGGCAAAAATCACTTTTTGGGGGGAAAAAATTGACTTTTGGATGTAGCGATGCTGCAAAACCTCTCTTTAATCCAATTCCTAAACATTCTGCTCCCACATCCCTCTCACTCAGGACCCGTTCCATCTATTCTGTGCATCTGGTGCAGAGATCCTGTTTGGTGATGCGCTGATTGCCTACAGGACTCCACTTCTCTCATCCACCAACCAGTTGTGTTTGTCAGCAGCCCATAAGTATTTAATCCCTGTTGCAATTTGACAAAAATAACGGGAGAGAAGACCAAACAAAACCAAACCAAAGCTCCGCCCAGGCCCAACGTCAGGCATGATCCATGCAAGCCTTGAGTGGTAAATACGATGAAACAAGGAAAATAAAAATAGGGGTGTCAAATATCATGTAAATTGCGATTATTTAATTACAGCCACATTTAGCGCATTATTGTTTGAATCGCATATTAATCTGGATCGGTCCACAGTTACCACTGCCAGTCCAGCGGTGCAACCAGGCTTACGCCAGATGAATCCATGCTTGATGGAAGATGAGAGGTTAATAGAACTGTTGCAAACTGTCCAATGACCAAATGGTTGCAGGCAGTACTGGGACTAGTGTCAAAAACAGCAGAAGGTAAATGGCTGGGACTGCATCTGTTCAAGTCTGTTAAAAACACAATAAATGACTTCATAAAGCCACGTTTTTGTTGTTATAGCAATCTTTTGGTCTGCTACAATAATGTAATGAATTTAAATGACAATACCTCAAGATGAGGGCTTTCCTCAGCTATTTTTAGGTGAGATTAAAAATTAGATTAATTAATTATATATCTCATTGTTTTAAATCTCATGACAGCACCAAATAAATTAGCTTTCCAAAAGGAGAATAATGACATCCAGCTCAAAACCCACAACAGATCTGTGATCAGCTACATCAAAAAGGTGACAATTTAAATGGAAAGACTCAGAGTTAGTATCTCACTCAGCTGCGACTCTTTAAAACTAGGTGGAGACACAAATTTGTAAGAAATTCTGTCAATTTCTGTCAAAATAAATCACATGAAATATTTGCAATAAGTTATGCTGCAATTTCATCTTAGAGTTTCTCAGCTTATTTCCATGGGTCACAAACTCCTCACAAAGCTTTTCACATCTCTAGCACTTTCTGACTCAAGGATTCCAGACAAGACCTGCAAGAACTCTGTGACTATTTAGTGAGAAAACTTGTCCTGCAATTTTTTTTTAAATGTCCAAAATTCCAGCAATATGCAAGTAAAGTTCTTGAGAGGACATTAAGAACCACTGGGAACTTTTCAAAACACTCTAAAACCTCTAACACAAAGGCTCATGGCCATCTTGTTTTCATTGACTTTGACTGTGAGAATATCAACAAAACACTGAAATCAGCCAAAATTAAAAAAAACAGGCACCAAATGTTGACATTCACCAGAGAAGAAAGCAACACTCAGTTTTGCAGAGAAGAAACATCTGGTCTTAAAACGTAGTATCTTGTTGAAATTTATATAATATATTTGGCTCTAGTTCAAAAACTAATTATCCAGAGATCTGCTGTGAAGCCCTAGCAGACATGTGACAGTTATCTTGTAATTAGATGCCAAACAGACGCTAATCTTCATCGTGTTCTGTGGTAATTAGACCCCCAAAAATCATTAGGAAGGTTCAACACGTAGTCAACGACATTTCAAGTGATGTGCCTCCTCAAACACTCTGTTTACACAAAACCCAAGACAAATTACTAGAGGAGCTGTGGCTAATCAGTGGATAATCCATTCAGGCTTGTTAACATTCATGTGGGAAGCAGTGATGGGCAGGCGAGTGAAAAGAAGAACAGGAATAGGAGAACAGGAACAACCAAGAGGAAGATTCTCGAGGGAGATTTGGAATTAAACATGCAAAACTAAACTAAATGTATTCCATCCTAAAGGAAAAGTTTTTCTTTCTGAGAATATAATATTCACAGTATAGTGTTGTGTTGTGTTTCTTTTAACAGTTTGGTGAAAGTAATCCCTCACCTGTTTTCCCTTTCGTGGAGGAATGCTGAGAAGTTTGTCTGCAGTCCGGTGCAACAAGTCCGGGTCCAGCACTCTGATTTTATTTACATCACCCAACCAGAATAGGGGTGGAGGCTTCCAAAAGCCTTTCCTGACCTTAGATGATCAGAGAAAGAGACAAAACACAAGGCTGTTAGGAAAGTGAAAGAAACAAAAAGACAGACAGAGGAAATGCTATTTTTGGTTGGCAGAAGGAGTTCATTTACGCAAACTGAGATGTAATTGAACCTTTGACTCACTCATGTCTGGAGGCATCTAAATCGATGTGCAAATTAGCGGGTAATGACCTCGCAACTATTAGCGGTGGGAGGCCGGAGATGCCGGGAGCAACAGAATGAAGGACGTCTGCCATGGAAACTACATTTAACTCTAAATGGAAGTGGCTTTGTGGAAGCTTAACCTTTTAAGCATTTGTTCCCAATATGGATGACTGGAAAGAGCTTGAAAAGAAACTAAACAAATATGTTTATGTGAGGTAGGGAGGTGTGTGTGTGTGTGTGTGTGTGTGTGTGTGTGTGTGTGTGTGTGTGTGTGTGTGTGTGTGAGAGAGAGAGCTTTCTCACACATATCCTGTACCCTCTTCTCATTGTAGAGGATCTCTTTGAGCCAGCGCAGATCTTGCATTTTAAAAGGCACCAGAACCATGAGCGTGTCGGGCTCGTTCTGCAGGCTGGGGTTGTAAGAGGCTGACTCGGGGTAGAAGAACCTCATGGTGGTCTTGTTCCCCACGTCGTCCTCGTACCCTCTGACCGGGGCATCATTTAACCTGAAGCAGGGGCACAATTCTACATTCAAAAACACAAACTACATCAGGTTGTCAAGAAAAAGTTATATGTTTTTGGAGTCATTTGTGTGGCATTTCTTTGTTTTATATATACTTTAGGTTCATTTAAACACTCATTATGACTTTGAATGCAGAGGTAATTGTAAAAAGGAAACATGTTTATCATTTAAAGGGATAGTTTGGCATTTGAACTGGGGGGGGGGGGGGGTTACCCATTGTAGAAAGCTTTCTGATTGACCTCAGCTTGCAGGAAATAGAGTTTACATATTTTAGAACTTCATACTTATTGGCCACTTTATTAGGTACATCATGCTAGTACCAGGTTGGACCCTGTTTTTCCTTCAGAACTGCCTTAGTTCTTCATGTCATCCATTCAACAAGGTGGTAGAAACATTCCTCAGAAGATCTGCTCCACATTGATATGACAGCATCACAGTTGATTATCAGCTCCACATCCATAATGTGAATCTCCCATTCCACCATATTCCAAAGGCTCTGGACTGGATTGAGACCTGGTGACTGTGGAGGTCATCTGAGTCCAGTCAACTCACTGTCATGGTCAAAAAACCAGTTAGAGATGATCTGATCTTTGAGACATGGAGCATTATCCTGCTGGAAGTAGCATCAGAAGATGGTCCACTGAGGTCATAAAGGGATGGACATAATCAGCAACAACACTTAGATAGGCTGTGGAGTTTAAACCAGAATCAGCTGGTACTAAGGGCTCCACCATTACACCACCAGCAGAACGAACCATTGATACGAGGCAGGATGGATCCATGCTTTCATCTTGTTGACACCAAATTCTGACTTGATAATCTGAATGTTCCAGCTGAAATAACTGATCAAACCAGGAAACGTTTCTCCAGTCTGTTACTGTCCAGTTCTGGTGATCCTGTGTGAAAAGTTGCCTCAGATTTCTGTTCTCAGCGGACAAGAGCGGCACCTGCTGTGGTCAGACCAGTCCATGTGGCACCAACGACCACTCCACGTCCAGAAAACGTAAATCCACATCCTTCTCCACTGTGATGCTCGTCGTCACCGTGTCTAGATGCATAAATTGAGTCCCTGCCCTGTGTTTGGCTGATTATCTATTTGTGATAACAGCATTTGAACAGGTGTGCCTAATAAAGTGGCCACAGATAACATTTCTCTAAACTGAGACCATTCAGAAAGCTTTCTACAGCAGTTAATATAAATAACTTTTATGCAGAATCTCACTTCATAATGGTTGAATTATTCCTATACGAACATATCTCTGTCTAATAATTATTCAGACCTGTATTTCCAGGGTTACTGGCCTGCTACTTTTTACTGGTTCTCAATTAAAGAGCCCATACATGCTCATCTATAGGTCCATTTGTTTACTTTGGGAGTGGTTTGAAACTGTTTAAAATCTCATGTTTGTTCCAGGTTGCACAGCTTTTTACAGCAACTCTTATCAGCATCTTCTGAAGTGCTCTGTTTTATCTCCTGTCTCTTTCAGGACTCATTCCAAAGGCCATTTTACCCGATGGGTCAGACAGTTACTCAGATAGCTGAGCCATCGAAGGAGAAACCCAGCGACCAGACAGGGATTCAGATAATCTCCCAAACTGTAATGTTAAAAAATATATTTGTAAAATCTGAAAATAAAATTTGTGATTTCTAATATCTTTCCATTAAGTGGGAAAGCTGTGAAAGTGTTCTTATTGGGATTTTTTAACCAACAATCTTCTGTTAAAACAATGTGATCCATTAAAACAAGTTTACTAGTTTGCTAACAACTAAACAGTAATATTTCATTTGTAGTAGCGGTCTAAAACCTGAGTGGTATTCATAAATAAAATGAATCAATCACTGGATTTTGTTTAATTTCTATAAAATTCAAATATTTCTTCAAGTTTCAAAGTGAAACATTCTTCTTCTGTCAGCAAATCCCCAAGATTTTTATTCCTACCAACAGATTCTCTCCTGAGAATCATTAAAATCTGTGCATGGTGAAATCCTTCTCCAATCAGTGAACACAACACAGAGCAAGACCATACTTGGTAAAAAAAATAATTAGTTTGCACTTTGGAAACTTAAATCTCAACAGGCTTTTTAAAAAAAGTCTAGCTGTGTTTCTCCATTAGAAACAGCTTTATGACATCAAACTTTCAAGCGCACACTGAACTCTGAACACCAATAACCTTCCTCTGCTCAGCCAGGAGACCATTAGCTTCTGAGAAGAAAAGGAGAGAATGGAGAGAGGAGGAGGAAGGTGGGGGCTTCTGGGGGGAGAAAAATGCATTGTGGACCGGCCAAATTCTTCTTTTTTAAAAGAAGTTTATAAAAAGTCCAAATGCACGTGTGCATTCCAAGGCTGTAAAGTTAGATTAGCAAAGAGCCTTTTGTCCCTGAGCAAACTAAGTACTTTCTTCTCTTCCTGACCCCAAACTTTGCTAATTGCAGGAGGGAGAGCTGTGTGTTGGCATCAAAGCAGCAACTCATATCATACTTTCAGTGGATGAGAAGGGAAAGGAATAGTTTCCTTTATATTAATCTTATTGTTATTCCTCCAATTATATGCATTAAATGTGAAATACACAATGGTAATGATCAGGCTCTGAGTTAAAGAAAAACACGTTGTTTTCAAACAGTTTGAAACTTCCTAAACCACAAAGAAAAATCGTAAAATGGCCCAGAATTTACACCAGTATGACAAGCTGCTAAAATATTTATAAAAATAAGAACTGCAACGACTCTAAGCCAGGGCATTTAGATAATCTAAATTAAAAAGCATTAAGACTAAACATTTTCAGCTCCATCTCTTCATGCATCACCTCATCTTTCAGAAGAAAAACGCGATGAAGGAACTTTGAAACCATAGCGTGAACTTTCATTTACTTACCTAATAACGACGTCGTATTTATTGATGATGCTTCCTAAAGAGGTGTTTTTGATGGCAAAGCCATTACCTATGACCGCACAGGTTCTGCATTCAAGGCTGCGGAGATGATCACACACATACAGTTCAAACTTGGAACATTTGTGGTGATAAACATTTCTCACAGTAAAGTTAGAAACATCCCACCTCTAAACGACACAAAAACGGTTTTCTTTACCAAAGTAAGAAATAAAAGAAAGTTAAAAGGCTAAAACATATCTGAGTGGTCACTCTCAAAAATAAAAAAGATCATTTTGGAGTTTATTAATACATGCTGGTGCCAATCTAGGTTTTTCTTTAATATTTTGACAAAAAAAATCTCATACTACGATCTGAAAGATACAATAATGAGTCTTGATTTTAACAGGAGACTAGTGCTTGATGTGTCGTCACTTACTTTTCGAGGTTGGCTGGCATTTGATAATTTGCAGTCATTGCAAGAACTTTGAGCAGCAGCAACTCTGAGAAAAAAGTAAGAAAAAATGTTAAAGGTTAGATGTTTACAATGCAATATTCATAAAGCTCAGGGTTATAATTGATGTTTTTATATAATCTGTGCAGGCATCGTCAGGCCCTTATTAATGATGCATGTGCTACAATACCAGTCCTTAGGGTCCGCTATGCTGCATGTCCTAAATGTTTCCTTGCTCCAACACCTGATGTAAATGTTTAAAATACCTTGTATGTTAAGTTCTGCAGTAGCCTGCTACACACCCATTTATTTTAATCAGGTGTGTTGGTGCAGAAAATCATTTACAAGCAGTTTTAATTTAAAATTCTAAATGAGTTGAGTACAAAAATCAAGCCGTCAGGGTCAGTAAAGCCTTGCACATCATGGCAAAGCTCCAAAGCTAACAGCTAGTGCTATACAATAACACTCATCATGCTAGCTACACATTTTAGCATTTCACCGCCCTTGATGCCCAAACCAGGGTCAGACGATAGTGAGCAAGATGCTGAAGAACACAAAAAGCTGAGTGTTAAGATGACAGAACAGAAAAAAAATGGGTTCATCACATTCATCAATATCACAATTACATTTTGTTTTTAATTTTGTACAACGGCTGCATGGTGGCGCAGTTGGTTAGCACTGTTGCCTCGCAGCAAGGAGGTCGTGGGTTCGCATCCCGGCTCTGCGGCCTCTCTGCGTGGAGTTTGCATGTTCTCCCCGTGCGTGCGTGGGTTTCCTCCGGGTACTCCGGTTTCCTCCCACAGTCCAAAGACATGACTGTCAGGCTAATTGGGCTGGTAAATTGTCCTTAGGTGTGAGTGGGTGTGTGGTTGTTTGTCTCGTTTGTCTCTGTGTGGCCCTGCGATGGACTGGCGACCTGTCCAGGGTGTCCCCCGCCTCTCGCCCCTTGACCGCTGGAGATAGGCACCAGCTCCCCCCGCGACCCTCTGTGGAGGACTAAGCGGCTACAGAAAATGGATGGATGGATGGATTTTGTACAACTAATTCAGATAATTCTGTAATAAATAATCATTGATTGAGGCCTGAAGATGAGACACCTTGAGCAAGATAATATTTTTACACATTAATATTTTTTAAGAGTTACAGCTGATTTTGGACTGAGGGCAGCGCTTTTTCTTTCTTTATTAATTAAAGCAAATTAGAGAAGAATTTGATTTGTCCGATCAAACCAATGTTCTTTGACTGAAATCTGTTCCAAATGTTATTTAGACTAAATACGGTATTCTGATTTATTTAAAATTTATTTTAGGGCAGTTTTAATAGAATAGGCATGGTTACATTGCTAAGTAACCTATAATAGTTTTAAAAAAACAATATATTAAAAAATAATATGAATCATGATAAAATTATGATACTTGGCGACCATGACTCAGGGGAAGAGAGGTCCTTTCATGCAGAAAACATGGGTTCAAATCCCAGTCTGGCCATGTGTCGAAGTATCTCAGGGTAAAATACTAAACCACCAATTATGCCCTGGGTCCTATCCACACTGGCTCCTCAAACATGAGGATGGGTCAACAGCAAGAAACAATTTCCCTAAGGATTTGTTTTGTTTTTTGCTGTGTCCAGAACCTGAGCAGAGATCAGATGACAGTGTGGAGCGGAAAGTCAACATACCACTGCCCTTAACGCCGTAAGGTAACGGCAGCTTTGACAGACGCTCTCGCCAAAAGAAGTCCTCCAGTTTCAGGAACAGCTGTGTCTGTCTGCTAGCGCTGCACGAGAAGAGTCAAAGCAGGAATTATAACACAAAACGACACTGTGCATGACATCAGGATTTATTTACAGGAGCACGTGAGTGAGCCCTAATGCAGCAAACTCAACTGCTAAAATATAACCTCACAACAGGTAAGGTTGGCTCCCACACAGAATAACTTCTGGTAACTGTTAAAAGCAGGTTAACCAGACTCATACTAAGAAAATCACTCATTTACATGTCGTCACCCAACAGCAGTTTCCCTCCTTAAAATCCCTTTTTGGGGCATTTCTTTGCTAAGGAGACTGAAAAGATTGTAATATGCATTTTCTGCACTCACCGGCTTCAGATTGCAGCTGTTTATGACCTGCTGTCATTGACACTGAGTCCCTCAGACTTTTATTACCCTCATGAGCCAGCTAGTTCTCTACAGGAAGCCAGGACAAAGCTCGTCTGAAGGGGTCTAATTAAAGAAATGTCACTGCAATTTTCAGGAGGGCCTTCCTGTGAACGACGGAGGAGTTGGGAACCTCTAACAAATTGTGATTTTTCCCAGGGATTATGATTCGTAACAGTTTCAGTGGGTTGAGGGAATAAACAGCCACTCTGGAGATGGTTGGAACCAACCACAGATTGTGACCACATCTTTGTTTCGTAAGAAAACCAAGCCACAGAAATACCAGTCAGTTTAAAGCTTCACACGCCGACAATGGAGCAAAGGAAAATAAATAGAAGGTTTGGAGATATAGAGCAAATATTATTGATTAAAACAAGCTATTGTGTACTTCTAAAGAACTTTATCAAGAGCCTACTCATGAACCAACACTGGTTTGAGTATCAGCGTTCTCTCCAGAATTACTTCATGAAGGCATTCCACATGAATGACCGAAACTTACAGTAATCACAGCTCAAATGGAAACTCAGTTTTCATTTTAACTCCTGCTCTTTCTCACAAAAAAATCTTTTCCTTCATGAGAAATCCAAACTCAAGGAACCTGGGCACCTTGAGTCAAAACACTGGCACACTGTTTTCCTTTAATAATCCACCCACTCCCTTCAGTTTGTGAAAAAAGAAAGCACAGACGTGCCATTACTCACTTAAAGTCAAGGCTCTCCCACTTCTTCTGGGTTAGCCAGCCACCACACGGCGTCTTGCTACTGTTCAGAGACTTGCCGGGGCCTCCGTAGCTGAAAGACAAGCAAGCGCCACAGCTGGCATCAAAAATGGCCTCTGAATCCCAGAAAATGTCATGTGCCAGTAACTGTGTCCAGACCACAAAATAAAAGTGCGAACGTGGGCATATGTGAAGGCATCGGTCTGACCAGCAGCTAAGACCATTAATGATCAGTTAACTGGGCTGATGCTGTCTCAGTGCAACAGAAATGGGCCTCGTTGTGAGTGTGTGACCTGAATACGCGCGTGTCAGAGTGTGTGAAGTTACCTCTGAAGTATGGTGTAGGAATAGTAGTATGTGACAAAGGAGATGAAGAAGAGGAGAAATGGGAGAAGCCTAAGGCACCATGCTGGAGTTAAAAACAGACAAAAAAAAAGAAAAATGAAAAGATGAAATTATTTACAAGATGTTTATTCCTTTAACAACATTATTCTGCTAATCATTTCTCCTCTTTATTAATCAAACTTTTCCAATGACATCAATTAAAACAGAATTTGGTATTGTTAATGGTGAGGACAACTTTACATATTCTACCAGCATCAGGAAAGTTTTCTTTGACGTAAACAGTGACACAAAAGGAAACTCCCGTTCTGTTCTCCAACAAATGCCAGCTTGAACAGGTGAGTGGTTTGTGTCAAACTAGTAAAGCAGAAAACTGAAAACCCCCAGCCCACAAGTTTCACTTGCTATTTACAGTCAACTGTATAAGGTTGAATGAAACTCTGCAACCGTTTTAATGATATTCTTGACAGAACGGTGTAAAAATGTAACTGCTTTGACACGTGTTGCATGTGTTTAAATTCTAATCAAACTTTAAGAAACAAGTTTAGAAATAAAAAACTTTGAGAGAACTTAAGTTCAAAGCTATTTAAAAATCTAATTTGGTGAACTTCTGACTGCTGTTATCAGGGTTTCAGCTTTTCTGGCTGCTTTCCCTCCTGCCAGGAGGCTTCGGGCCAGATAGGATTAAGGAATGCAGGTGAGACAGCACAAAGAGCGTCCAGATCCACATGGTATGCAGGGCGCAGTAGATGAATGGAACAAAATCAAAGAGCTGCCTGGATGGAGTTCAAGCTCTGACTTACTGAAAGAAATTTAATCTGCTGAAGGCTTATTTCTGTGTTATTTAGACTTTTTAATCTTGTTTTGTAATGTTTAGAAAGAAAGTCATGGTGCTCAACTAGAAAGTCCTTATAAAACTTGGCAGGTTCAAACAAAAACTCTTAAAATTCAATAGTTTTTGACATTTTTTAAAATGAGAGGCAGCGAGAAACATTTGATGCTCCACAGTGTATTTGGTTAGATTTAGACAAGAAAACTAATTGTATTTTGGATTATCAAACAATATTAAAGGTATGTTTTTAACTTTCCAACTCATTACAAAGCTCACGTGCAGACGCTGTTACCTCATAAAGACCAGAGGATACAGCAAAGATGACTCTGCCTAAAGGCATCAAAATTAAACAGGAACAGGTACCCAAATCAGATGTATGCTAACAGCCATTTAAATAAACAAGACACAAAACAAGGTTTGATAAATAACAAATACAACCTCTATGCACAGAAAGTGTCCTTACTTTTAGCTGCCTTCTGGGACATCTTCATGTCCTCCTTTGTCCTCTCATGTCTACACAACGTCTGAGCTCATCCTGAGTGGGGAGCATAAGTGAAAAGACATCATTTACTTGTATCTCCTTCACACTTTATATAGCACTTCTGAGCTGATGATCAGAAAGGAGGAAGTGAAGTAAAATGAAACATACAAATAAGAGACAGTACAGCATTACACACACACACACACACACACACACAGACACACACACGCAAAAGGTTAGGCAAGGGCATTTGTAGAAACAAAAATGTAAGGGAGTAAAAATATTTTTAAACAGTTGAGAAAGAGGAGTGTTGAATGAAGGACTGTGGATAAATTTGATTTCTAGGTGAGATTTCACAGAATATTAATCTTTTATTATCTTACTCTCATTAGACGGTGATTATTCTACTAAGCAATCAACACTTCCTGTGTATAATCTGTATCACACTGATAATATCGATCCAGAAAAAGGTGCTGTTTTAGATATCAGATATATATACAGTATATTTAGTGGTGGGCATAGATTCATTTTTTTAACCTAGATTAATCTCACCCAAATCTTAAAATTAATCTAGATTATTCTAGATTAAAATGGCTCATTTGAATTCAGCCAAAGGCATTCATAATACCGTATGTGCGCTCTCTAAATAATGACTCAAAGGAAGTCTTTGACAGCAGGTTTCTAAAGCCAGGAGGAGCATTAGACCAGGGCTCATCTCCTGTTTCCAACATGCATCACAAACTGAGAAAGTTGTTCTACTATGATAACTGCTGATGAAAATAAATGATGAAAACAAAACAATATTAATGCACCACTAATTAACACCTTTAATGTCTAAATACACATACCAGTGTTGGTTTTATGATTAGAACATTGCTCTTTCAAAATATTGCAAAAAACAAAAGATTCAGTCTTTTGAACGGCTCTTTGAGGTGAACTGTTCCCTAATGAACGGCTCCCTTCAAAGAGTTATAAAGCCCATTGTAAATGGGCAGCATTTAGTAAACAGAAATCCAACAAGGCTCAACATACATCTCCTATTTCCTCTACAAGCGGCACGCCTCACGGCAGCGATGCTGTTCACCTTTTGTACATTCTCAAATAATCTGTCCACTGGAGCTAAATGGTCCATTGGATCGCGGGGCCATACGCACAGCGCGTGCGCGTAGGGAGGAGCGGAGCCGGACCTGATTCGAAATGCGTCTTTAGGGTTAGGGTTAGGCCTGATTGTTCAGCCAGCTATCAGACACGGATTTACTACACTTCCTGTGCGCTCTGAAGGAGTTCTCAGCGGTCATAAGCTGCGGAGACTTGTTGGCACGCACAAGCTCCCACGCCGCGAGGACGCACAAACCAACCCACTACCAGTAAGGAGGGCCGCATTAAACATCAGTGCCAGGCTCTCCTCTGAGCATCTCAATGGAAAAAATATGAACCCCTCATTTCTCCCTCTCTCTTCCTCTCATGATCTCATAATGAATGTTATTATTATAACCGGTGTTCAGCGGAGCACACAGAGCTGCACCTTGTCGCGCCCCCTCACCTGCCGCTCTGAGCGCGCTGTGAGCTGATGATCAGACAAAAAACCACCTGTCTGACCTTTCAGAGGCGCATAAGTCTGTCCCGTCCTGGTCCCCACCAATGACAAGCACAAATCTATATACCATTGTTTAGTATAGACCCAGATTCCAACCTCAGATATACGTATATGTAAATATATATACTAGGGCTGTCAATCGATTAATTTTTTTAATCGCTCCTGGTGAACTGATGGACGACTGGACTTTGACCTGGGAGGATGGACTGCATCAGCTTGTTTTGACTATGTTAAGTCAGCTCAGAATGTGGATCAGATCAGTTAAAGGGGCATTTAATCTGACATATATCTGTTTTTTTACTGCTCCGATGTGCATCTTATCCAGAGTCTTTAATCTGAGTGCAGATTTGCAGAGACTACTGTAAACCAAGTAACAGAAATAAATAAAGCATCACTGAAAATCAGCTGCACAGCTTAATGTCTATTTTGGGATGTGTGTGGGTGCAGCCTAACTGTTTTCATAACAGTAATATAATATTCCTGTTGAACTCTCCCTGAATTGTGCATACACAACCGAGGGGGCATAGGAGGAGAGGAAACCATGTGACCAATTAGAACGACCACATGGATGCTGTGTGACTCAAATGTATAAAGACTCTTCTTGTTACAGACATCTCCTAAATTAGGGTGCGGTCTAGAGTCACTGACTGTACTGTATAATGGAATGTTATCATCCTGAGAAGGATATGATTCATGGTTGTGCTTGTTTCCCACACAATTGTTTAGGAAATAACTAACACGTCAAGTGAAGTCAACAGGAGAAAACTTAAAATGTATGGCATTATGTTATTAGTGTGTGTTTGTTAAACAGGAACCATGGTTCCTGCTCAGGAAGCGTCATACTCACACTTATCATTGATGTGGCTGGGCCTGTTCACCTCAAGAAATAGTCAAATCCCTTTAAAGGAACAAACTTTTCTAGTTGGCTTGTTTCACTTCCTATTTTCTGAATGTGCCAACAAAAGACTAAAAAAAGTTCCCTCAACTGGTGGAGCATCTCAAAACTAATAAGGTACAAAGGTCAGTAACAGTGCTGCATAAAAGATAAATTAACCAGCACCTCAGGTCATGTGTTCCAGCTGATTTTACTTGATATAATTGGATTCAAAATGTGTGACCTCTAGCTTTCAAATAAACAAGTGCAATGTGCAATCTTCTGTTTATTTGGCACAGAGGCAACTTCCAAAAACAGTTTTCTGAACTAGTGCTCAAACTCATATTTAAACTTTTCCTATGGTTAATATTTTCACATAAAGGTGAAAAGGTGTTTTTCTAAATCTAACCAGGAAACTGTTGACTAATCCCAGACAGATAGTGTGATGGTGGTTGAGTAAAAAGCTAGAACAGTGTGTAAGGATCAGAAGGTCATGAAAATGTCAAAGGTCAACTGAAACCACTGGTCACTCTGCTACCAGACTTGTGCAGACAGGAATTCTTCAGCTATTGCGTTCTCTCAAATCCACTACATCCAGTCGCTTGTGGCAGCTTTCTACAACAGATGTGGAGTCGTCACAACACAACCTTGACACACAACCTCTTTTCTGATCCAGTTAGAGTCCTATGAAGAAACTCATGACTTTTCTCTTTAATAAAATCATTTCTCTTTTTACAGACTGTAATGATAAATGAATAACAATGACTGTTTTTAATAAGAGGTATTTAATCAGAATTAATTGCTTAGAAAGTAATGATTAAAGCTCCTATGTGCAACATTTTTCTATGTATCAAAGGTTTTTAAATGTTTTAAATGATATTTGTTATTCTTCTGAAGACCCTCGTTCCTCCTATAGACCCCTTTGAATTCTCTCTGACCGGCGAACTTTTTCAGCCAAAAAAATTCAATGTACTCATGTAGAGAGCGCAGCGCTGACAGACTGACACACAGAGTGGAGGAGGTGTCTTTGTGACCCAGCTTTGCTGCGTTTTTGCAGCTTTAGGAGGACAGATGCTTGATGAGTCATGACAGATTGTTTATTTTTTTATTAGAAACGTCCTGATCGTCGGTATAATCATGGAGCGGGTCAGGTTTAGCAATGAGGACACCAGGAAATCTCCCTGTTCTCCCGATCGCCAGTCCGTCACTGGCTATGATGTTGAAAGTTTACTGGAACAGAGTCTCTTGAGCCGCTTTCATAAGACACCGTGCCGGCAAATCAGCGTAATACTGCCGCCACGGTGTGTCTTATGAAAGCGCCGTGGCAGCATGGCGATGCGGGAAATTTGCAGCATTCATGCCGCCATGCTTGGTAGTAATATTACCTCAACGTCGGACTTGTGAATGAAGATTATGCCTTGGCGCAACAGAGGGAGGTGTCACTAATAACGTGGCAAAAGTGAGCCGACCCCTGACCAGAAAAAGTATTTAAAAATCAGGTACACCTGGGAAAGCTGTTGCTCATTTGTAAACACTCAGCGGAGATGGCAAACTGGAGCGACACCGAGATCCGGGAGCTTCTGGCTGAAGCAGAAGTTGCCTGTCTGTTTATACGAGCACTTCCGTCTCACATCTCTGTACCCTGCGCGTCGACAGAGCGAAAACCGCCCCGATACCACCTTTATACCGCCACCGAGAAATCTTTTGTGAAACGCACGATTGCGCAACATTACCGGCACGGTCTGACCACTTATGAACGACCAAAGGCTCGCAGATGCCGGCTCAGGTTTGCGGCAAATTGCCGGCATTGTTTTATGAAAGCAGCTTTGGTAACGCCTCTCTCAATTTTCCTGGCAAATCATTGGTTGATCTAAAATTCTATAAAAACATATGATTTCAGGATTTCTCCAGTCTCTGTCTTAGTCTCCAGCGTCTCTCTGCCAAGATGCTAACTGAAAACCTCCTGTCTGGAATCAAGCCAGATTCCAGATTCAGGTTAAGATGACGTCCTTTTGCAACAACCCTAAATTCTAATTTGATGCAAAGAAGAACCACTGAATCCAGCTCCAGTTTATCAGAACTACCAGATAAACAATCCACGCCAGCCAGCAAAGTCGAGTTTATCTCTACCACTATCACTACCACTATCTGGGATCAGCCGTGCGAGGTTCCATGTGACAAGAACACTGAACCCCTTCATTCACCTCCGTGTCCTGGGCATTCCTCTCTGGACTCGTCGAACCCGACTGTCTCCTAGCCGTCTGAATCCAATCAGAAGTCACTGCCTGGTTCAGTACAACCTTCGACTAAATCTGGTGTCAGATTGCTTATCAAAATGGATCCAATATCAGTAATTATTAAAATCAACTCAGCCAGGTTAATTTATAATTACTCAACTTCACTTTCTTTAAGAAACTTAAACCTAGACCCTTTTATAACATCTTTAATCATTTTGACAGATGTTTATTAATGTTTTGTTTGTATTATTTTGTGAATAAATTGGTTAGTAAAATATAGTAATAGGCTTTTACTCTTCGCACACCATGTAGCTCCTAGCTCCCACAGATGGAAGGAGATTACTGCTGCTTATCAAGCACATCTGTAAAGATATGGGTCCAACCTACACAGTGGATAAACGGGAGTTTTATGAGTTTCACTCGAACCGAGATCTGAAACGCCCAGCTGAAAACACATTACTAAAGTCATGTTACCTGATTTATATGATGCATGTCGGGCCACAGTAAAGCCGGAGATTCACAAGGGGGTGTTCTATGTTTTGTATGTTTATCGTTATCGGGATATAAAATGAGCTATATCGGGATATGAAATTTTGGCCACATCACCCAGCCCTAATAGGAAATATCCTATTATAGAACGAACAGGTAGAACATAAGGCTTAACACTTTTTTTGGTTATTAAAATATCGTCATATTATCGTTATCTGGAAAACAGCAAAATAAATTACGATATCCTTTTTCCATCAATATTGAACACCCCTACACTACACGTACCGCACATCTGATCTTCCCAGGGTGTTCTATAGCCACACACTGCATGAATTAATAAATATTTCTTACCTTTTTCCTCTTTCATTTCAAATGATTGTGTCCTCTGATAAGTAAAGTTGGTCAGAGCTTCTTCCTAAAGTAAAAAAAAAAAAAGTTAGGACCTTTAAAATCTACTATTAGGTATTTCCTCTAACCCTGGTAAAAGTAATGAAAGCTAACAAACATTTCTGTCATGAACTTTAAAAATAAAAGCTTCATACGTAAAACTTTCTGGGAAAAATGTAAAATGTGTTTTTCTGCCGTTTTAAATTTCTGTTGAATATAATGCAAAAAATTCATATCAAGATGCCAACATTTATGATGGGAAAGTCTGCATTTGTAAGACATTTCACTATTTAATAATTTTATAGACAGAACAAGTAAACCATTAATAATACAAGAGACTACATTTAAATGCTAATACAAACCCTGGCCTTGTGCTTTAATAACCTTCCATTTATAAATACTACCAATCAATTTCCTCTCTAGTTACATCACCATCCTGAACATGAAGCAGCAACAACTACATGACTTCTGGGACTGTAAAGAACAGGAAACACAAAACCTCCCCTCAGACACTGAAGGCAACACAGAGGCAAAGCAGCACAAAAGCACAGCGCTGTGTGTGATACAGAGGGTTGGAGGGCAGCCAGAATAAAGAGGAGGGGGGGTGTTAACAATGCCACATGGCTCTCTGGATGGCTGACTGTCACTGAAGAAGTTTGGCACCAACAGAGAGACAGATTTAGTCCTGTCAGAGATGCCCTTCACCACAGACAAACTGGGACAATGTTCTCAGCCTGCCCATGAATCGGCCACGTTTAGAGCTGTGTCACACACTGTAGTGATTAAGACCGAGTCAGGCTGCTACCACTAAACAGGGTAGTGGAAGTAATTCCATCAAAGGCACTTCATGGGGAACTTATTTTTGTTAGTAATCCATTGGCTAAAGCCTTTTCCTCCCCAATTCCCAGAAAGGGAGAGCGCTTGATGAAGTCAGCAACTATGGTTATATCATGGGAAAAAAGTACAAGAAACAAAAGTCATTAAAAACACAAGAAAAACATGCATTTAAATACATTTGGTTAACCAGTATTTAGCATTTTTCTGTGTTAGTACTTTATTAAAAGCACTGTCCAAGTTATTTTGGTGGTAAACACCACCTTTGTTGCCTTTTGTTGCTCAACGCATAATAATGAAGTAAAAGCTTCACTGGCTGAAACACATTACTAGTATAAACCGGAACATGAGAATGGATCTCTGGTGATTTTGTTTAAACCGATTTTAAATTTGGTATCAATACATGTGATTAAGTTTGAATTTATCTAGATTTTGAATATTAAAATGAATAACATTGATCATATCAATGCTTGTTGAGTTTTTGTTCCCAATCTATGGGCTATTACTGGTAAAATGGTGAGGCTTGGCCTAAATTCTGACCTTTAGTGAATGACATTCACTAAAAAAAACCCTTCTCATCTATCAGCTAATCTCCCTTAACCACCATATAATAAAAATCTCACGTGTGTTGTCACAATAGAGAACCATGTCTAGAGCATTTATAATCCCTGACTTTAATCCAGCTGAAGCACTTAATCTAGTGGCCACCCCCTGATGGTCTGACCGCCTTGTCTAAGAAACAGGCTTTCACTTTAGTGCATCCATTATACTTCCTTAAAGCATCTGCATGTGATTTTTTTTTTAGTGTGTCGAATGTGCAGCAGATGGTGAACAGTAAATCTTACGGGGCTTCTATAGCAGAGTGTTGGTGTTGCAGGTAACTACAGTTCTGGGATGCTTGGTGGATTTTTTCCATGCTGAATATCCTGATTCTTCTCATTGAACATAGTTTATGGATTGTTTTCTGTAATATAGAAATTTATCATGAATTTAAATTCATAATAAAATCTGAAGGCCTATCTGATAGCTCCTTAAAATCGATAATATCTCTAGTCTATAAGCTAATTATTATCAGATCGTTTAGCTTTGACTTTGCATAAAAAACATTTGAAAAACCTGAACACAGCAGCAAAAAACTGAGTACCAGTACAATTATTGTTTCAAGCATTTCCAAAAACTTGAAAGTAGCCCATAAAAAAATGTTCAAGGATTTCAAGCACCTGTAAAAAATTTTTACTATTTCTTAACAAATCAAATTAAAATCTGAGCCAAAAACTGAAAAACAATGAATAATGCATCCACTGAAATATTACTTTACAACATTAAAACAGCAAGGAAAAACTTCACTATTGTTTAATACTCATTTATTTATTTGGGAGCAGTACTAACTACAAAGTTTAACTTTTTATTCATTATTCTCCATATTTTTGGTTCATTTTTTTCCAGGTAAATTCTTTGGATGCATTAATGCACTTTATTAGTTGTTGACTGTAACATAAGAGGTTTAAGGTCAAACACACATCTAGAAATCTGATAATTACTGACTAAATAGAGAGAGTCCCCACCCAATTAACATCCTTTCAACGGATGACAAGGTCAAGGTACCACCCTGATGCCAAACAAGAACCAAACCTGCTTAACTGAAGAACCCTGAGAGTAAACCAGTGTAGCCTGCAGTCAGAATGATGTCCTAATGACAGAGCTTCCAGTTTTATTCTGCTCCTGATGAGCAGAGTGGACCTGCCTCTGCTCATTCACTCACAGCTAAACTGGCACCAAAAATAGAACCACCACCAAAACAAACACCCACTATTTTTACAGGCATTAGTGGGTGTTTAGAAAAATACAGAGCAAGCCAGGTTCAAATAAAAATAAAGGTTTTAAGAATCCATTACCTCTGTTTGGGAACCTGTGTGCACAGGTTTACAGTAACATTGGTTTCTATGTGCAGCAAGTGTGTTTTAGCTTTAATTGAATGTTGATGAGGAAACGGAAATGCAACGAGGGTTTACAGACCATTTGCCTATCAATTATTTATTGCATTACTACATTTATTATTCATAATGCATATTATGAATCCGATATTTCTGTGTCCTGTTAAATCACTGTTAAAATAATGTATTGTGAATGTAGTGTATCGCCTACTTCTGCCATTAAGGCCTTGTTTTTGTTTTGTTCATGTTTTTGTTGGGGGTTTTTTTTCCCCCTTTGGCTATTTGAATATTTTTAATGACTGATTATTTGTTTAAAAGCAAAGTAAAATTGTCTGCACAGATTTAAAGGTGCAATATGTAACTTTTTCAGATTTTAAAATATTTTTCCTTGAGCCAGTATGTGCTAATATGACCCTTTACAGGGTTAATAAAAAGTCTGCTGCTTGTGTCCAGAATACCGTGTTTGCAACTTCTGAGTCACCGGCCCGGTGCACTGAGGTCTCACAAAGTCATGTGTCTCACGAGGGTAAGGCTAACCCAATGTGGCTAGCTGTTATGCTAGCTCCGGAGTGTTTTTAGCTCATGATTCCTGATTTTTTTCGATCTCTCCCTGCTTGAACACAGCTGATTTCTTTGAATGAGTGATGAACCGTAGTAGAAAGCAGTGAAGGCTGAGGAGACATTTCAACAGTTAGATTTAGGTGTTTCTGAGCAAAGACAATGGTGCTAACGTTTTAACAACAGTGATTTAAAACGGACCCTAGGGGGTGATAAAAACAAGCCAAAACTGCATAGTATGTCTTCAATAAATTGAGGGAAATGATTGCAAAATTGTGCAAAAATTTTTCAATAAAGTTAATTAATATTTATGAATTCTATTTATTTCATCCCCTGATACCTGGTGGGCTCTATTTGAAGAGAGATGTGTTTCTGGGTCTGAAAAGAAAAGCCAAACGTATTGCCTTAAAGCTGCATTTATTCTAATGACCAACAGAGGACTGTTAGAAAAATCATAAGTGAAGATTATTATCCTCATAGACAACAGATCTTACTCATTCGATCAAATGAACAATGCATATTTTCTCATAAAGTATTCTACTTTTAGTAAAACAACTAGTGACTTTATCCATCTCTTCTCTTCATTAGGACGCTGCTCTACCACAAAGAGAATATCAAATGATTCTCCATCATGCAAAAAAAAGCCTAAAATAATGGTCTTCCATAATCTTATTAAGATACAAACTGCTGCCTGATTTGAGACCCACGTGACGGCGCTGTGATTAGGTTTATGGTAAATTAGATCTACGGCTTCCTGATCAGAGATCCAGCCACTCTCATTTGAGTCTTCAAAATTAGATTTTCTCATGCAGCATACAGAACACAATTACAGGCTTACAGAAAGTGTGTGTGATGAAGCACAAGCAACGCTGCTTATATGTGAGTTAAAATTCCACTCCCTCTGTACATTTAATTGTTTTTCGTTATAACTAAAAAGATTATAATCAACTCTCGACAGAGAGCTTGACAAGCTAAGGACGGGTCTTGAATTAAACATCAAGCAGTGGAAAGACGCTTTTCAAATGCAAACTGCAGCTCAGGGTTGGAAAAAGGTAAAATTCCCAATAATAGATGAAGCAATGGAGCGTGAAGGTGAACTGTAAATGTGTACCTGTCAGAAACTTCAACCTCTATAAAATCTGCAGCAGATAACAGGTTGTTCCAGACATCACTGCTGACGTCTCTGCCCTGTTCTTGGAAAAGATACTGTACCAATACAAACTTTCTCTTCAGTGGCAGCAGGTTACTTTTTATTATGTTGAAAATTATTTTTGCTTTGACTCCATGTTTCACAAATTTAAATGAGCAATTTTAGTCTGATGCTCACGTTTACACATACAGTAACTGTGGTAAAGTATGAAACACTTTCAAGCTAGATCACACAAAAATGAGCTGCTTAAGTTACTGGGAGGACAACAGCTAAAGATATTTTAATAATACCTCAGAGTCTCATGCAGAAGCCTCAGGGATGGATAAAACATGACATAAAACCTTATCTGGACATGAAATCTTAATTTACAGTCAGTAATCAGCTCTGCTCTGTCAGCTGACACTTTCCCACACATCCGATCAGAGTATTGTGACAGCAATCAGAAGTTTGACTCCCGAAACAGCAGAACACCTCTCCGCCCTCCTCCACAGCAAGATGACGTGTTATAAATGTGCCAAATTTAGCCATAAGGATTTATTTTTATCTGTATCAAGTGGATGTTGAAATAAAACATAATTCACATGGAAAGAATAAACAAGAGCTAACAAGATTAGATAAGCGTCATAAAATACTGATAAGTAAAGCATATAAAAGATTTATGCTGCTTACATAGAGGTAAATACTGGTCACGGGTTTGAGGTTCCTTCATATTGTTTCAGATGAGCCTAAAAATATGCTAGCTGCCCCGATACCAGTTTCAATATTTATAAAATACTTTCGTCTTATACTGTAATCGTTTAAAAAAAGCAGGAAAATTAGAAGCATGTCAGCAAAACCACAACAGGAAGAGTAAAGGGGTGCATCTTGAAGCTGGATGGGGTTTATGAAGCAGAGATAAATGCTACGCAGCACTTTCCTCATCTGTTGTTTTATGACTCATTTAAAATTGACTTATCATTTTATGATGCACTTGTATTATTGGTGATGTGCCTTAAAAACTGAATGAACCTTGTGTACCTGAGCACTACGTAGCAACCTGACAGCAAACTCATAGCGCAGAAACCTTTTTTTTTAACTGTTGGATTGTTACTTTTTCATCAGTAAAATGAAAACCTACGTTTTTTTGTTGTAAAACATTTTGCCAAAAGCTCAGCGCTTTTGCTTCTCAGAGCATATGAATGAAAGGGGCTCCATAGTAAAGAGCAGCACTTAGATGAAGATTGTTCAGTGTCCTGCTTTAAGCAAGAAAAAGAAGTGTGTCTTTGTGTCCGTTTCCAGGAACAGCACTTTCTGGTGACCCAACAGATTGATCCCATTCACCACTTTGGAAGTCAATCTGGTGTTTATTAGTTCTACTGAAGAAAAAGTTTGCTCAAGTTCCTAGCTTGGCAGTAAATGACTGTTTCCAATAGATCACCACAGTATTCAAACATGATGACTAAGGGTTAGGTGTCCTCGAGCTTCACTGTCCTTCTCTATTACCATTCGCCAATGCCCTGTGGTACAACGGCAGACACTTATATTCAATTATATCTATGCCAAGAACGACAAAGCAGTAATTGAATAACAATGACAAGAAACACAACACACAACTAGAAGATAACTTTCCTTAGTTTCCTTTGTGTGATTCATAGAAACAGGCAACACCTTAAACAGAGCTGTAGTGTAAAAATACTAAATTACTCTAAATAAAACTAGCAGCGAGAAGTTGATACCTGGATATTCAAAGTGGAAATTACTGTAAAATGTGAAAGGTCACAATTTTTTCTTTAATAAAATAATATGGAGTTGCTGAAACAAAAAGGTCAGCTAAAGGCAAGTTACACATTTAAAACTAAGCATCAATGTTTAAAGCAGAATTATGTCCAAGAGACAGCGTTACAGTAAACCTTGTCATCAACCTTTATCTTAAAAAAGGATAGACTGGGTTGTTGTTTATTTCCATCTATTGAAACTATGGAAGCATATTGCATTAATCCCAAAAAATTAAAAAGCGAATGTTTTTTCAAATTACAAGATAACTTTTACAAAAATAAATAAAAACGGTTCTGTTTCTTTGAATTAACGAGATAATAATAGCCTAAAGAATCCCTCTGCATGTTCTGTGGCAGGCTAAAAGGAACTCAAACGCGTCCCGTTACTTGAGTTTAATTCACTTTTACTTTTTTATGAATTGAGAAACTGGGAAATAATCTTGTCTATGAACTATGTAGATGGGACTAGTTTGTCGATTGGAGCAGACACCTGAGGGAATTGCGCCTGTTCAGACGCAAATCCCCATCAGATCTTCTGGACGTGGCTGTTTCTCCAGGATCAGTAGACTAAATATGGGATGCTCCACAGTTATAAGTTGATGCATTTGAAAGGCATTCAGTCTGACTATGTGGTGATACAGGAAACAATCAGAAGATTACTAACAATTCTAGACCCTTGCAGAGTGCAGCTGAAACTCTCAGCTGAACTCCGGACCGCAAGGTAGAAGGTCTAGGTCACTTTAGGGTATTATTATCTCGTTAATTCACAAAAACAGAGCTGTTTTTATTTAGTTTTGTAAAAGTTATCTCGTTAATTCAGAAAAACAGACCTTTTTCATTTTTTTCGGGTAAATGCAATACGCTTCCGTACAAAAAATACAAACTCTGAACTCTATTCAGGGTTCTTACACTTAACGTGCGTTTTCAAGGTTATCCACCACCTTACTTTGGTGATGATTTACACATAGGTGAACAATGCATATAGGATTAATTCACTTCTTAGTCTCATAAAAATAAAGTCCAGCACCTTAGGTTGGTGATGATTTACGTATACATGAGGAATGCATATGTTACCACGACTGTCACTTCTTAGTCTGACATAAACAAAAGTATTTGTACTATACCAAATTACATTTACTGTTTCAAGCACTTTTTTATTTTAATTCAAGCACTTTATGAGGAATTCAAGCACCTGTAAGATCCCAACTTATTTTACAAGGCTGAAAGACTTTAACAGGCTGTATTTATACATTTTTTTACTATATTTTACACATTACAGGCAGATTTTAGACTTTATCATAGCACTGAATGTCCTGTTGAACTGAATTTTTAGTTGCATTTTTGTTTAAAATTAAAATAGAAAAAAAACAGAATAGAAAAAAACTGAACAGTATAGAAGTGAAATGTATTTTCATTGTAATCTACAATTCTACAAAGAAATGAGAATTGATTTGCAATTGAAAAAAGATGTAGAGGAAAAAATAATAATTAATAAAATGACACTCAAACTGTCATCAGCAACAATGGGAAAAATTGTGCAAACAAGTTGTTTTTGTGAATTAAGTCAACACTGAGATGTTTTTTTTCTGATGAATTACGATTAAACTAAGACACATTGTATCTGATAAAATTGGGTTAAATCATAAAACGTAATTTTTACAAAAATGAAAGCTGAAAATTGGAAAAACATAAAGGGATTTCATTGGATCCTAATCTTCTATTTAAGCCCAAAGCTGAAATGATAGTCCGCTGATTAAAACGGGTACATAAGGTCAAATGGTCTGGTCAGTGACCCTTGCTGTGCCTGGAAATCCTGCAGCAGCTGCCTCCTCTGCCCAGTTACGTTGCAGCCTTACAGTTATTTCGTCCTTTCATGGGGATAAATTGACCTAATTCAGTTACATTAATTTGCTTTGAAGCAAAATGCAAAAACTCCCCCGACAGCTAGAACACCAGCAGGCCATTAATCCCATAATGAATGCACCAAAGTCAGAGTGTGATAGCATGTCCCTGATATGAGCATTTTGAGGACAGATCTGGGTTCATCGTGTTCTTTAAGCCACACTAATTGATTCAAGCAGGAGTGAGTCACTGCTGCAGAGGGCACATCCTGTGTTTCAGCTGATTTACAGCAAATCGCCACGTGCAAAACTTCTTTAGATCACAGTAAATTCAACATCTGTGAAACAAAATCTCCTTTATAGATGTGCCCACCCTAACAGAAACAACAACCTGAAAATTCAAACATTTCTTTCTTCAGAAACTTGGAATTGAGAACTAGATGCTGATTGTGAAACAATCGAGAACAGTCCAGAGCGAGTGAAGCTATACAGCAAAGGAAAATAAGTCCAAGATCCAACAGTTCCAAATATGTGCATGATAAACTTTACAAAACAACTGCAGTCGAGACTTCTTTCCAAGTTTCTGCATTATCTCAGCAGTCAAGAATTGTTTCTGCATCCTGCGTCATGTCAGATTATGGCCATGAACCTAATTGCACCAAAAGCATCTGTCTCACAGATAACGCCTACCTGAAGGTTTGACTAACATTTGCATTATATGTTTTACAACATTTGCATGTTGCTATTTATTGGATGGAATAACAAGTCAGATCCTTGTTGAGGTCCTTATTCCTGGTCCATAACTGATGGGAAGAGGCCATTCCTCAAAGAGTAATACACAAAGACAAGCCATCAGTGAGAGTAGCAGCTAAAATTAGAATTTTTACAGCTGATCTTATAAACTATTTGTGCTCATCCTTTTAAGAGCATCTAAAAGAAAATCCGCCCTTTTTTTATCTTCTTGCTAAATTAAAGCAATTATTTTACTTGATTTGAGAGACACTAAAGGAAACAGTGTTGTTTTCGTTAACGAGACAATAACAAAATATAAAGCATTAATGCGCCTTTTTTCAAGACATTAACGAGAGGCAGACAACCTAAATACGGCTCTTTGATGACTAAAATGAGACGAGACGTCTGGGTGTATTCGTTGGCAAAACAAATGGAGACGAAAACGTTTGTGAGTGGAGATGTGAAGCAGTATTTGGATAAACTGTGTTTGCTGTGACGTGTAAACTTGAACTCTACTCCCAAGCACAGCTTGTATTGTGGAGGATGAACTGTTTACTTTCCAGGGCGACCTGTTGCGTGGCGGCTTACAAAGCTAGCGCGGCTAGCCCACTGGCACTGAGGGCACTCTCTCATCAGATGGATTTTTACCCTGCCATTGATTCCAAATACTGTATGTCCTTAACTCAACAGTGAGTCATTTGGTTTGTTTGTTTCTTTTGTTTTACTAAAATTGCAGCGTTGAACTTCCCTATGAGCTAATGCTAAACTGATAGCTCTATGTCCTGATGAGTGATTTTATTCATTAAACAGCGACATGTATTTGTTATCGTTGTGGCCGAACATTAGAGCTACACTTATTGAATGCTTTGGTTCATGTAGTTTTTGCTCGTTTTGGAGGTTTTGCGTTACTTTTCCTGTTAATGTCAAAGCGGCCTATAGGAGTTTTGTGAGTGGTCTGAAATCGTAATTTATTTTGACGGGACCCATCAGTGGATTTGACTTTATTTTGTTGTCAATTAACTTCATCAGTTGAGCTGATTGTCATGACTTGCTTGGTTATTGTTTGTTGTCTGAATTGTAACATTAATTATCTGACTGTGTTAATTATAGATGTATTTATACGTTTGTGGTGTCAGTAGAGAGTTAAGTTTTTGACCTTGTTTAGGTCAGGTTGCTTTTCATTTAAGAGGACTGATTTAAGAAATTTACTTTCCTGGAACAGAAACCATTTGACCACACTGTTTGTTTGTTTTTTATTGTTATTTGTATTTGGCTGTATTTATACTATTATACATATCATATATTAATATATTATATCTCTCATATCACATTTACACGCTCTATGTTTAGTGTGCAGCACAGAATGTGAGTTCACAGGTTTTAAACCAAAAAACAGCATGTAGGATGTTTGGACAGGCAGCAAGTGATTACAATTTGCAACTTATTGACATAAATTAATTTGTTAAAGTGCCTGTGACTCCATATTTAAATCACTTTATATTAAACAGGTGTAATCTTTGATGCCTCTAGATTAGCGTTGCACCATTATAACTCAAAATACGCTGTAATTAGTAAATTAAATGTAATTAGTAAATACTCTTTTGTAGACAAGATGCAGGAGCTGCCACCATCATCCCAAAGCACCCAGGGAGAAGGAGACCTGAATCCCATCAGTGTTAATATGAGAGAAACTGCAGCAAAATGCTGTCATGTCACCTCACCTTGGCATTAAAAAGAACTGCACCATGAAAATAAAATAGAGTGGACAGATCATTTTATTTTAACTCAGTCTTGCACATGCCCCACATGAGTTATTCTTAAAAATGTGAAACAATGCTCAGTTTATCCCAGTTACTCTGTCTGAAGACCATATAAGATATTTAAACGTTAACCTAAATGACTTGATTACATTTGTGTCAATGTCAAGATCAATGTCAATGCATTTAAATTGTCTTTGTTTTTTGTTTTTTTGTGTGTGTATATATGTGTTTTATGTGTATTATTGTAAAAGGTCTGTTTAAATAAAATGTAATTGTCTTTGTTTCCATGCACACAAAAAAGGATATTAAACCAAACTTAAAGTACAAAAAAAACCCCACTAACATCATGATCCAAGTATAAGTTATAGGTTCTCTTATAAGAAAAGCAGCTGTAGCTCACTGAATGCAGACACTTTTACATTCAGACTCAGTTTAATACATTTATTTTATTTTGTCTGAAACAAACTACTTTTTTGTTGAGAAATGAAAAGTAATTAGGTTAATCAAGTTTAAATCTATTTATTTATTCAGTCAAAGTTAAAGCAGTTTTGATTCGCATGCTAACACTTGTAGGCAAACTAAGCTGTATTGTTTTGGAGTTGTAAGATTTTTTAATGAATGGGATTTTGAAAATCCCTGATCTAGAATTTTTAATGTTGCTAAACATTTAAAGCAGTGTGTGGCATTTAGAGAGCTCTGAGAAATCCCTTTTCAGTGTTTTTCAGAGCTAGAATTTTTTTTACAAATCCCTTTTTTTTCCCTAATTTTACCCTTTGAAAAACATTTTTGATTTTAAAAAAATACAAAATTCTTAAATTTAAAACAGAAAAACTTAATTTTGTGGGAGGGGAGCCCTGAAAAATTTAGAACATGCCAAACCCCAACGAACTGGCATTTACTTTAAAAACAGAACATTTAAACTTCCACAAATACACTCCAGTTATAAATCATTAACATTCACACCATTACGTGTCCGTGCCACCCTGTCCTCTTCGTTTTTTTCTTTTTTAAATAATAAAACAACAAGAAAAAGCTACTTGAACTTCCACCAAACAAAGAAAAAAAAGAGAGAAAAAAGCACAATAGAATTACGTTTATAAGAAGACACGTTGTAGCCCAAGCCCAAAGATAATCCCTGTTTCGAGCCTCTGTAAATCCAAACAGGCTGAGAACCGGGGGCTACTCCCTGTTCGGTGGAACCGAGCTGAAAACGGACCCACTTACCGGACACGGGAGCCTCCGTGGAGCGACCTCTCCGTACTGTAACGCTGATGTTCTAACCACGTTCACCCTGCGGTTGAGGGCATTCTCTGCGCGAGACGAGAAAAAAATATAAAAGGTATAGCGCGCGCGCGTGCGAGTGGAAGCGGTGATGCGTTCAGGGCATCAAAAAGCTCGTCCCTCCCAATAACAGGGCAGAGGAACACCTCCGGAGAGACTGACAACGCTCTCTGGCGTGAGTGTGGCCAGCAGATAGCGGTTTACTGGAAGCCCTTTTCTCTCCAAGCACAGCCCCCCCGCCCCCCAGTACCTAGTACGCATGCGCTTGTGGGTACACGCGCTGGCCTTGGGGTCGGATTGATCCAAATTCCATGTAGCCAGAAAGTGGACGAGTACGAACTTGACTGTTGATGTGGAGTAAGATAAAACAACATTCGAATAATCCTCACTTTATTTAGATTTTTTTTTCCCATTCTATATTTTCTCAGTCCAAAACTGACTTCTGTTCAAGAGCCTGCAAGTTGCAGGCTGCAACATTTGGAAATTATTTGCTGTTGGCAACACAGTGAGAACAGATTTTTTTCCCCCCTCTCCTTAAGGCAAAATAAACGTTTCTAAAACACCTAAAAAATATAATTTGAAATGTAAAACTGATGCTAATTATCATGCAGATGTACCAGATCCAATGTTTACAAGTTGTTCTGTTTCTCAACGATTGTAACTTAAAGAAATATTACTGTGATCATTTGATTTGAATGAGCCAACAGATTTACTGAAAAAAAGTTCTTAAAATATGCAGTTTAGCGGACATTATCAGAGTTGTTCCAGTAAAAGCATGCAAATTTATGCAAATAACTTGGTTTTCCTCTGCTTGCTGATTGATCCTCAAGAGAAATGTCAGTGAGTGATTGATTCTCGACCCTTGACTGCACATCACATTTGTTTCTTGGCAGCAAAATGCCCAATGCAAAGGGGATGAGGTTTCAACTAACACGCAGATTCCTGAGGTGAAGCTTGTACCCAAAACAGACGAATCCTTAAGCATGAGAAACAGCATGAGTGGGTTTTTGGCTGCTGTTATATTTTATACATGCATGGTAAACTTCAGCCCAGGCACATCCAAATGCCTTAGCTGTATAAAAATAGCCTGCTGAGGGGCTGAAACTGATAGTGCTGGTGTTGAAAATGCTCAAGCTAATGAGCTCTTCTTTGCCCCTACCCCAGGCCTGGTTCCAGGGCAGGACCCCAGGAACCCTCTGGGCTGGGTAGGCTACTCGTTACCCCAATGACAATTCTATGAAAGGTCTTGTTTGTTGTTCTGAACCACTTTTTGGGTCACCTTTAACCCATTGGACCAATTTGCCATGGGAGACCCGATGAGGGGTCACAAGAAGATTATGAATACAAGCAGACAAAATTAGTTATCTCTGTAAGGTGGCCGGGCTCAGCCTTGGAGAGAGGGTGAAGAGTTCAGACATCCAGGAGGAATTCAAAGAAGAACTGCTGCTCCTCCACGTTGAGAGGAGCTAGCTGAGGTGGTTTGGGCATTTGTCTCCTGTACACCTCCCTGGGTAATTGTTTCAGGCATGCCCTGCAGGTAGGAGGTCTCTGAGTTGACCCAGGACATGCTGGAGGGATAATCTAGGTTGGTCTGGGAACGTCTTGGGTCCCATCAGATGAGCTGGTGGAGGTGGCTGAAAATAGGACCTTCCCTACTGAGGATGCTGCCCCCTTGGCCCAGAGCAGAAGACAGCAAAGCAAGGTGAGACTGTTTGTACACAGGGGCCCTACAAGAACATCACCCTCACACTAATACACCACCAGTAGCCTGTTGATACAAGACAGAATGGATCCATGCTTTCATGGTGTTGACACCAAATTCTGACCTGATCATGTGAATGTTTCAGCTGAAATTGAAACTCATCAGACCTGGAAAAGGTTTTACAATCTCTCATTGTCCAGTTCTGATGATCCTGTGTGAATTGTAGTCTCAGTTTCCTGCTCTTAGCTGAACAGGAGTGACAACTGAGTACCAAATGAGCATCATTTAAACATCACAGCCTACCTGAGTATTGCTGACACCCCTTTATGACCACAGTGGACCTATCTTCTGGTGGCTACTTCAAGCAGGATAATGCTCCATGTCACAAAGATCAGATCATTTGAAACTGGTTTCTTGAACATGACAGTTTACTGGAATTCAACTGCCTCCACGTTAATCAGATCTCAGTCCCATCCAGAACCTTTAGGATGTGGTGGATCAGGAGATTCACATCATGGATGAACAGCTAACAAATCTGCAGTGACTGTGATGCTTTCATGTCGATATGGAGCAGAACCTCAGGGGAATGTTTTCATCACATTGTTGAATTTATGACATGAACAATTAAGGCAGATCTAATTGCAAAAGGGTGTCCAGCCCAATAAGGTGTACCTTATAAAGTGAGTCTGAAGGTTCCACCTGACAGTGAAACACTTCGGGGGGGGGGTGACAAATCTGGCCACACATACAGGTTTTGATCACTTGTTTGTAAAAATCAAATGTCAAAAAGCAGAATGTACTTCAGTTTAGTACTTGACTTCAGTTAAAAACAAAAAAAGACTTCAAATTTACAGTAAATCTACAGCTACTGAAATGTAATGGAACAGGTAAAGATATATCTTTTTTAAACTTTTAGACACATTTTAAGTTATTTATTCAGAATATTAGCATTTACATTGCTTTAATCCATGTTTTTATATTTACGATATACTGTAAAACCTCTATTTTGTCTTCTACCTGTATCTGAAATGTGTAAGCCAATAACGTTTTTGTATTTCCTTCTGTTTTTAAATAAACCACTTTACAATTTCCAGGTCAGCAAAAGTCTTTTGTTCCCTGATGTTTGTGGGCTCATGGGAGACTGGTGGTCTAAACCTTCTCTTTCACTTCCTGTTTCACGGAGCTTTGCACACAGCTCAAATGTTCTGGGGGCTTTCCTATGTTTTGTCAGCTAATTTGCCTTCAGAAGTTCCTGAGAGTTTGTTTCATGTTTCGTCAGCTGCTAGATTTTAGCCAGCTCTCAGTCAGCTGGAAATGTATACATTTTTATCCTGATGACACAAAACTATGATATCCTCTAAAAGGACTTGTACAGTAAATTTTAATCTAAATGAGATTCTAAAAAGTGGTGCATGAAGATGACTTACAGTTATACTATTTATGGTAAATGGCCTGTATTTATAGAGCACTTTCTAGAGTGTTCTACACTCATCAAAGTGCTGTACAACACAACAGTCATTCACCCATTCACATACTGGTGGTGATAAGCTACATTGTAGTCTCAGCTGCCCTGGGGCACACTGACGGAGAATAAAAGTTGGACAAAGTTATTCTAAGAACTTATAATTAAAAATAGGTCTATTTAACATGACCTTCAACAACTCCTGGTGGAGGACTGGTGTGGTATTCCACAGCAAAATGTGACCAGACTAGTAACTATATGAGTGTAAGAACCTGCAACAATAGGAGGTAATTCAAACTGAGTTAACGGAGTTAAAAGCCAAAGAATAGAAATGAGTATTTAAACGAGTTTTAAAAGCTATCAGTGATGGAGCCTGCTTGTAGTTTCATGATATACCACATTATATCGTATCGTTGCCCCTGTTTCCTGATGCATATTGCCAGATTCTTGCCAATACACACCCCTACTAGTAACTGGTATGAGGAGGAAGAGTCAAGCTGATGTTGATCTTTTATATCCTGCTGAGGACCCTGACAGTGTAAAGATGGCTAAGATGTGTTGCCCCCCCCCCCCTTTTTTTTAGAGAGAGATTTTTAAATCATCCAAACTACCATGCAGCTCTGAAAAAGAGTAATACCAACAGGAGAATACTGCAGGTGATTTGGAGTCATTTTTTAAAGGGAGTACTAGCTGCTGCTCATTTTAGGCATGGTCATCACAAGTTATCTCTTATAGTAAAGGTGACTAATCAGGTTTTTCAGTTATATCAGATTTGTTGCTAAGATGCATTGCTACAACAAATAATCAACAATTAAAGTTTCTTTTGTGCTTATTGCGTGACACTTCGCCATGTACTGGGATGATACTACTTTTACCCCACCACATTAACCACTTTTAAAGAGCATGCAAAAATTGAAAATTCAAATTAATTGGCATGCAAAATGTGCCAAAAATCAAGTGCATTTGTGTGAGAGACTCTTGGCTGCTTTCATGTTGATGTTGTGCTTTTGTTAGGCATTGAAACGTGTTTGAGGAGGGGTTCTTTTCCCTTACTTTCATAGGTTCTAAGTTCAAAACAAATGAAATATGGATTTTAATTATGCTTAATATCCATCTCTTGATTTCATAGTGAAGAGGTCAGAGACAAAAGTTGACATGAAGGGCTCATAAAACAAATGTTTACCTGAACTATATTACTCTATAAGTTTAGTAAAATTACAGATTATGATCTAAGTATAAAGACACAATCTGAAGTTGTTGTGACTTTTAATGCTACAGTATTTACCGGTACTATTGTGTTGCGTTCTTTGTCTTTTTAATGTGAAATGTGAAACTTGGCTTTCCCTGAACACACAGAGCTCATTTGGATGACTGTGTGTGAGGATTTATAAAAAGCCTCCTGGAAACATCTGGGCCTTTTAGAGATTACTTACATTTTTATGTTTGCTCGCAACAAAAGAGGCGATTATGAAGGGCCTTTTATTGTGCTGCTAAATGTGTGCTTTTATTTAGGGGGATGGGGAAGTGGCTGAGGATGATACAGAAATAATAAAACCGAGGACATGCAGAACTTCTTAGTAACAAATGATGCCATGTGGAAAAAAAGGGGAAAAAGATGCTTTGTGATCACAAACGTTTCAGCACAGTTGATGTAATGAAAACCTGATATTTGACTTTCAGGAGACAGGATAAAGACGATCTCCTGCCAACGACTTTTAATGATGGTAAAGTTCTCTGGATGGATGAGAAAAAGTTTTATTTGAATTTCTTTAGCATGTTCAGACTGCATTATTCAGTCAGTAGTGAAAGTGGTTATTCATTTAGGAGCCTAAATTCAGGCACTGTTTCCAACACCTTGCTGAATCGTTGATACGTATAGAATTTAGGAAGCTCTGAGGGCAAACGGGTGTCCAACTTGTAAGATAAAGTGGTCAGTGAGTGTACTGTATATCTCATGAAGCGTTCAAAATAATGCTTTCAAACTAAGTCAAGCCTCAAAGTTTAAATTCATGATCATTTACAACTTCAGAAACAAAACCTAACTAGATGGGTACTTTGTTATTTGGGAGTTTCCAGTTCTGGTTAGCACATATCTTTAGACCTGGTGCAGGAAATAACCCACCTTGATGCATAACGGAAAGGCGTCCTGTTCACCGTAAGAACATCCTCAGCACACACATTCAGAGTCACACAAAATCAAATAGTCAGCTTAACTCTGATGTGACACAAGAACCAGTTCTATATGTGAGTTTAAGTCAACAGTAAGCAGTGTTATTCTATGTGGAACGCTCTGTACTGTATATCACATTAAACTAGTTTCTATGACAGCAGAAGTCTTTGATGCTTTATTTATCTTTTGTCGCAGTGAGGTTGTGCTTTGGCATCAGTTCTTGTGTGCTGCTACTTCTGTCACCTCCACCGTTTGAGTCACCCAAGTTGCACCCGCACTTCATTTCTTTTTGACTCAGGTTTTCCAAGTCTATTGAGAAAAAACAAGACAAATCATTAGAAGTTGATTGAAAAAAGTTTTAAATTATGTTATAGAAAGCTTAATATAAAGGTTACTCAGTGCTCAAACTGTATATCACCAAGACCAGTGACAGCTTACATCTGTAGACCGTTCTGTAGACCAGGCTGAAGCCTCGGTCTGGGTTCTTGCTCAGGTCAATGTAGTAGTAGAACTTCATTTCCTGCGGGTACTGAGAGTGGGGCAGATTCTGAAGCAAGGGAATCATCCTGTTGGACATGGGACCCTCTGCCAGAGCCTGGTGCATCACATAATTGCACCAATCGTCCTGCACAAAGCCGGGAGTGATGAGCAGAGCCCGTATGTGGCTGTCCTGCACAGCCTGGCAAAACTCTGTGGAAATGGCCGCTCCTGGACAGGTGTCCCTGTGCCACAAAAAGCACCGGAGGCTACGGGGCGCGGCCTCGAGGAACAGGACCAGGCGTGTTGCCTCTTCAATGTCGGTCTGAGTGGAGCTGTGGCACACAAACACATCATATTTTTGTTTCCATCTCAGCGATGAATTAAGAGCGCTCCGTAACCGCTGTGGTTCAGAAGAGGCCGACAATGATGGTGATGGTGATGGTGATGAAGATGAAGACGATATACTGCTGACTGGCGTTGCTGGGCTTTCACTTATTATTCCTTTTCCGTGTTGTGTTGAAGTTTTTCTATATTTTTTGAATTTTTGGAACCACCCTAAAGAAAAGAAAATATATTTAGATGTGACAGCCATGTTTCAGCTTCATTTATTGTCCTTCAACACACTGTAGAAGACCTGAAAGAATAAATAAAATAACAGTCATTAATAAATATTTAAATTCCCATATTAGGGGAGATGGGATGTACGCTCGGGGCTGCATGGTGGCGCAGTTGATTATCACTGTTGCCTCGCAGCAAGGAGGTCTTGGGTTCGCGTCCCAGCTCTGCAGCCTCTCTGCGTGGAGTTTGCATGTTCTCCCTGTGCGTGCGTGGGTTTCCTCCGGGTACTCCAGCTTCCTCCCACAGACCAAAGACATGACTGTCAGGCTAATTGGGCTGGTAAATTGTCCTTAGGTGTGAGTGGGTGTGTGGTTGTTTGTCTCGTTCGTCTCTGTGTGGCCCTGCGATGGACTGGCGACCCGTCCAGGGTGTCCCCCGCCTCTCGCCCCCTGACTGCTGGAGATAGGCACCAGCTCCCCCGTGACCCTCTGTGGAGGACTAAGCGGCTACAGACGATGGATGGATGGGATGTAAGCTCTCCTTGACAAGTCCACTGCCATCTCTGTCATTTTTGCTATATTGATGGTTTGATTGTTTGCCTTAAACCAATCAACAAAGTGTCATCTGCAAACTTCACAATATTATTTCTAAGACAACAAAATCATAGGTGAACAGTGATTAAAGAAGGGGGCTAAACACCCCCCCCCCCCCCCC
>SSNR01000185.1:958123-1037403 GCA_006937965.1 Callopanchax toddi
CCCCCCCCCCCCCCCGTGGAGTGCCAGTTTAAAGACACAGTTTGAAGTTTAGTCCAGTTTTATGACCTTTAGAATAGGCTGATGTTTTCATACAACAGTGGGCCCTAAAAGGATTCATGAACAATTTTTGACTGGTTTGTGGTTCATTTGGACCTGTCACTACTTTTCTTTTATCTTAAAAAGTTCTGATAAATCTAAAGTTTGAGGATTAGACCACCTCACAAAATAGTGATAATACCTTCTTCATTTTTCAAGGGAGCCGAGTTCACATTTAGGGAACTAAAAATAACCTACAATCACCACTGATGTACTGAAGTTGTCCAATGGCTTGATCACATGTTTTCAGATATATGGCTGCTATATCAATCTTGCGGGGAACTTGGTAACAGGAATGTGGAAGTTTTAAAATAAGACAAGAAAACAAGAAGTCTAATTTTGCAGAAATAGAATGAGGAGGACAAGATATTAAAAAAAGAAATGTTTACTAAGGCTGTCATTAGTCTTTGGCTTAGCTTGTTTGTTTGACTGATTAAAGACACTTCATAGGGGATATTAGATGTTGTCCATTGTGAAGAATAATTTTGAAAAACGTCATCCTGCAGGGTGAAGTTTGTCCGAGATCCACCTTCAGGACTGCGATTGACTTCTGAACAATTTTGTTCTTCTGAAGAAGTTATTCATCAGCTCTCAGATTTTTCTGAACCACGTTAAGTAGAACCTCTTTATTCTTGTTTTACTCAAGGTTTTTTTCTGTTAAAAGGACAGATTTGGCCAGGAAGTGGGATTACATTGAAGATTTGATGCGATCTACTGATTTTTAGCTTACACAACCACTGTATCATGTTAAAGGTTAAGGCTGCAAAACCAGCACAGGAAAATAACTTTTGACCTTCCTGTAGAGATTAGTTTAGTTTCAGATCTAGTTTCCTGTGTTACCACATGTAGAGGCATTTCTATCAGTCCTTCTCTGTTGAGCTACAAGACGGGGTAGGCTGGGGATCCTACAATAAGCACCATGCACTTTGTATTTGGGTGCAGTTAGCATCTGGCCCATAAAAGATTTGTGATTTTCAGACCAAAAATTTGAAAAACTTTTCAAACGCAAACACTTTTAAGATTGAAAAGAAATGATAACAGAAATAGTCAAGTTTACAGATAAAAAAAAAACTTTTACTCACCATGCATGTTGTTAATACCATCATGCTTGTTCAGCTTAACTCCAAAATTCTTCCAGTAAATAAAAACCTAATGCTGTTTTGAGAAGAGTCCATCTGCCCCTCGTGTGTTACTCAGAGACAGGAGAAGCACAGATAGAAACAAATAAAAAGTAACTGTCATCACTGAAAAAGAAGAGGAAGTTGCTGTTTGGAAGAGACGCCCAGATATGTGCACACATTTCAAATGCAAAGTCCATTTAACTTTTTACTTCACTAAGCAGAGAGTTAACCCTTTGATTTAAAACAAAAACATCTAACTATCTGGTGGTACTCATAATAAAACTATGCACATTTAACATATCTGAATTTGGAATCTTTGAGATTTTGATTTGAGCCATTTGTATAAAACATATACAGTACTAAACATTTAATACAATATGATCTGAGAGAACATACATTTTCTGGCATAATTAAACTTGGACTCAGTGGGAAAATGTTTTAAAATGGGATTTTTATGTTTTAAAAATCATTTTTACATTTAGCATCTGTGAAACATATTGATGATTTTGATCATGAGGATGATGACTGTGCTCACTCAAAACACCCTTTACAGCCTGAAATATCAAATTATAATATTAAACATCTAGTAATAATAATTTAATCAAATTTTAATTAAAAAAGCATGTTTTTTTCTGTTACAGTTTTATTGTTATAAACAATATCAGCAATAGATAAAACTGGCCCTTTAGGGAAAGTAAGCAGAGTGCAGAATAGGACTGGATGGCAGGTTATTGATGAAATAGCTAATCCCTAAAACTCTACTTGACTGCAAAATGGTTCGAGGATTTTTAACAATAGTCTGTATGAGTTAAAACAAATGCTGATTGAACATTTTTTACAAAACAGTAAAAAAAAATTGGAAAATTATTCAGAAAAGAAAGAGCTGCCATTGGGCCAAAAACAAAACAAAACAGAAACCCTGGGGTTGAAGGCTTTTATTTGGAGGAACTTTATTATAATGAACAAACGTTTTTATTAACCTTAGCTACACCTTTTTGTTAATTTTGCTGATATGTGAATAACCTTTGGCTTCAACCTATTCCTATTTCAATGATCTTTGCCCACACAATATGTTATACTTTTCTTCACCTCACTCTTCCTCTCTCTCTCTGTCCCTATAGACATTAAATAAAACATCTTCAATGTCTATTGCAGACAAACTTGACATTAAATTCAGAGAGGAGCAGGACTTTGATAAGAAGTGTTTGCTAACACTGAAAAGATGCTTAAAATCAGCTTTTACAACATGCAAGGACCTAATCTGACAGATGCTATCAGACGTTTGTATCTCAGTAAATAGTCAGATATCAGAGATCAAATTGACTTTATAATAAACTATATGATCAGGCCGGGGAGATTACCAGAAATGTGAACGTCAAAGCATTTGTATAGCGCTTTGGGTCATGGGCGTTGTTCGAAATGTCCCCTCATTCACTATATGAGGCACAATATAGTAAGTCAGCCATTTTGAAGTGCTGTTTGAAATTGTCACTGTAATGTTTTATCTGCTGTATAGGGCCCTATAGAAACATGTTGATAAAAGTAGTGCGCAGACTGTACACTACATCGGTAGATATAGACCATAATGCATTGCGGTCAGGACTCAGAAGTTAAGTTGGCAGAAAGTTGAGAGACGTTTCAATTGTGTTTCAGCCAAAACAACCAGGAAACAGGTTGTCAGTTCATCACCAGCTGGATTTGACACTTTTGTTTATGTGACACGTTGCACCTGGCATGATGCATTTATGACGCTGATTTCAAGTGGTGTTTGAAAGAACAGCATGGGGCTGCCTTAACGCACTGTGAACACGATGTAGTGAATGATTGAGTGAACATTTCAAACATAGCCCTGGACAAGAAAGCACTTTACATTATACTACAAAATATTTGTGCTTAGGGCATCCAAATGGTTAGCACCGTCCCTGGGTCCTATGTTTTAAAAAGCTGATTTTAAACATATTTGCAAACACTTCTTGACAACATCCTGCATCTCGCTGCAAATAATGTCACGTTTGTCGCCAATAAACACTGAAAAATGTCTGATCTGCCCGTAACAGCTCCCTCATGCCAATTTAGGATGTACAGATGAAACAGCTTTGTGGAGTCCTAATATTTGACACAGAATTTGGTCTAAAACCTGTTTATCAAGAGCCAATTACTTTCTGGCTCAGATCTTCAAAACAAACCAGTTCAGCATTCAAAACACTGCAGACGGTGCACCGATCTGCCTGTCGACAATGAAAAACTTCTGCTTTATTCATAAAGTTTGGGGACAATAAATCAGGTACAAAGATTAGAAAGTGTAAATTTTGTGGCTCTAAAGAGTTTTTTTGGTCAAAATTTAATGGGTGCACACCTCGGTAACCTAAATTTCCATCAAAACACCTGACAAAAAAGTGGAGAAAAAAATGTATTATTCACTTATTTCATTCAAAAAAAATTAATAATAAAAATGAAATTTACTGTCATTAACTGTGCCCATGTCAAAAGACCAGAAGTAAATTAGCAACTTTTGATTTTTTTAACTTAATTAACCTAACCTAAACCCTAAACAAAAAACTCAGATAACGGATAACATGTTTTGCGACTGGGGTAGTCGTTTTCCGGCACAACACCGGAAAAGTGCGTCACTTCCTAAATGATCATCTGACGTGTCTAAAACAGTTTTTCGCCGGCGCTGGGTTAGGACTCGGGGGATATTTATCATACGCACATTTGTTTTCGGGTAAGAATTGATTGTTTACTAGAGGAAACACGTACTCTGGAGTTCCAGAAGCATTCATTTTAACAGCAGGCTTCGGTTTTATCTTGTTTATTGGTGTGTGTTTTCATTAAATCCAGATACGTGGTGTCAAGATGCTGGATTTCTTCACCATCTTCAGCAAG
Source organism: Callopanchax toddi (assembly GCA_006937965.1). NCBI lineage: Eukaryota > Metazoa > Chordata > Actinopteri > Cyprinodontiformes > Nothobranchiidae > Callopanchax > Callopanchax toddi. The sequence continues at coordinate 962,227 of SSNR01000185.1, forward strand.
GGGGGGATCGTGTTGTGGTGTTTTCAGGGAGCCGGGGTCACTGAGTCCTTCACGGGGCCAGTGAACGCTTTGATCCGATCGGTGATCCTTCAGGTAAACCACACGGACGGTCCAGTTGTTTTAACGGTTCCATTTGTTCAAGAGCTGTCACTAAGAGCTAATGCTAAGCTAATGCTAACTGGTAGCGACACTAGCATTAAATGTGTAGTGAGCACACTTTCTGTGCTATTTAGAGAATTTAAAGCTGTCTTGTTTAGATTTGTGAACTGAATTTAGAATTTTTACATTTTTAAGCAAACAGAAGTTCTCATGTTGAGTTGTACATCAATTCTCTCTTTCTCTCTCTCACTGTTTGTCTCAATGTCTTTTTCTCCCACTGTCTCTCTCTCTCTCTCTCTCTCACACTGTCTTGTTGTCCGTCTCTCTCTCTTCTACTGTCTCTCACACTGTTGTCTCTGTCTCTCTTTCCTACTGTCTCTCACACTGTTGTCTCTGTCTCTCTCTCCTACTGTCTCTCACACTGTTGTCTCTGTCTCTCTCTCCTACTGTCTCTCACACTGTTGTCTCTGTCTCTCTCTCCTACTGTCTCTCACACTGTTGTCTCTGTCTCTCTCTCCTACTGTCTCTCACACTGTTGTCTCTGTCGCTCTCTCCTACTGTCTCTCACACTGTTGTCTCTGTCTCTCTATACTGTCTCTCACACTGTTGTCCCTGTCTCTCTCTCTCCTACTGTCACACTGTTGTCACCGTCTCCTACTGTCTCTCACACTGTTGTCCCTGTCTCTCTGTCCTACTGTCTCTCACACTGTTGTCCCTGTCTCTCTGTCCTACTGTCTGTCACACTGTCTTGCTGTCTCTGTCTTTCTCTCTCTGTCTCTATCTCTGTCCGTCTCTTTCTCTTTAGGAGCGGGGTGGGAACAATTCATTTACCCATGAAGCTCTGAGTCTCAAATATAAACTGGACAATGAGTTTGAGTTGATTTTTGTGGTAAGTCACTGAAGATTATCCATCTAACCTTCAGTCAGCCTCAATGTATTACTTGCTGGACACAACTTTTGACCTTTTTTAAAATGTCATTTCTGTCCAGGTGGGTTTTCAGAAGATCCTGACCTTGACGTATGTGGACAAGTTTATAGATGACGTCCAGCTTCACTTCAGGGATCGTTATAAGAATGAGCTGGAGCAAAAGGGTGCTATGAAGCTTCTCAACAACACTTTTGAGTTTGAGGATGCATTCAGTGACCTCCTCAGGTAAGCACGCAAAAAAATCTGACCTTTAAATTATTTACATTTAAGTCACAAAATATTGCACACACATCAAATTTTATTAAGTTCTAATGAATTTAACTTAAATGTTATCTTAACCAACCTGGTCTTACGTGGAAAACCTTTTTTCTCCCATGATAAGTCTTAAATTAAGTGATTAACCACATTATCTAGTAAGCCGAGTTCAGTTCCACTAGCCACACTCAGACCTAATTACAGCCAGACCTGTAGAATTAAGAAATCACTTCAATACAACGTGTCTGACAAGATGAAGTAGGCTAAAAGATCTCAAAAAGCAACACATCATACCATGTAGGAAAGAAATTCAAGAACAAAAGAACTTGGGATGAACGGTATTAGAAAAGAGCTGAAATTGCAATATTATTCTTGTATATTGTGATGGCAATGTGGTTGCAATATATCCATATTTTTCTTGCTTCTCTTTTTGCATTTTCACCACAAAATCACAGCACTCATAACACTTGTGTGTTTAGTGTTTCTGTTATTATCTAAGCCAGGTGTGGGCATCAAGTAGCCTAGTATACTAGACCTCAGTTCTGCTCTATAGACTGGTTTACTGGGCTAGGCATCAAGAGCAGTGAGGGTCCATCCAGTTGACATGGAAATGCATGTTGCATTAAAAATAACAGTCCATGATTTAGTGCAATCCAGGCAGTTCTTTGCAATATTTAGATTGCACACAGTGTTATTGTGATTACCATATTCTTGCAATATATTGTGCATCCCTAAAACAAACACAGAACAACTAAAGCACTGCATGCCTCACTTGATTAAGGTTAAGGTCAGAGGTAGTGGTGGACCAGGCAGATATCATATAATTCCCAGTAATACCAGCACAATTTTTTTCTGGAAAAAAAAAATCACGATATGCTAATTTTATAACGTAACTATGTCACCCCATTATGGAGCAGATTACGCTCATATGTGGGTCATGCAGCATGGAGTTATTAAAATTATGGAGTGCAAGAAGTCTTTAATATCTAAAGAGGGAAAGACCTTTAGCTTATTTCACCATCTCAAGCCTCAGCACCTGAGTCTATACCAGGATTGTCTGAAAGCCTGGGAGGAAAACTAACAGCGGCTAACACTGAAACTAAAACAAAGTGAGCTAGTTCAGGATGGCATCGCCTAGTCTCTCACCAGTTGTAGTCCATTGCAACTGGAAGTGGTGCCGGTTCGAGACATGCTCCGACTGGGTCATCTTCTTGTTGTGTTCTTGGGGAAGACGCTTCACCCAGATCGTCTGTTGGTGGTGGTCAGAGGGTCTGGTGGCGCCTGTGACTGGTCACCTCTCCTCTGTGGCTGTAATGTAGCTTCCTGCCATCAGTGTGAATGATTGTAATGTAAAGAGCTTTGTAGTTCATGACTTAAACAAATAATTTACATACTGTTTATGTTTTATAAACTGTTTTCTTTCCAAAGAACAGAGGGCAAATTCACCTTTTATATTTTAAGACTGAAAACTAAATGAAGATATTGCACTAAAAGTTACCTGTGTAATATTTTTCTAGTTTTTATTTAATATTTCCAGGCATTCCATTTATGCTGTCAAATAAATAATAAAAAAGGCCGGGTGTATTTTATTATATCGTCAGATTTATCATTATTGTCAGAATACTCAAAAATATTGCAATATAATTTTTGGGCCATATCGCCCAGCCCTAATCAGAAGTTTACTAAAAAATATATTTTTTAATTTACTAAAAACATTCTGATGGCTTTTGAGAAAAAATTCTGTGGACTGACGAGACAAAAGAGAAACTTTTTGGAAGATAATATCTTGTTCCATCCAGAGTAAAACTAATATAGTTCAGAAAAACATACCAACAGTTTGACGTGGTGTTGGTAGTGTGACAACTTGCTGTAACTGATGGAACCATGAATTCTGCTGTCTACCAAAAATCCTTAAGGAGCATGTCAAACCTTTGACTTTAAACAGACTAATCATGCTGGAAACGCCTCCATTGTGACAGAATTTAAATAATTCTAACAGATAAGTGAGATAAAAATCCTCCAAAGTGTAACAGACCCATTACCGGTTAACACAAATGGTTGATTGCAGTTGTTGCTGCCAAGAGTGTTAGAACCAGTTGTTAGGTTTAGGCGTCTGTTATTTTTTCACTTAGGCCAGGTTGGTTTGGATATATGGAGAGAAAACAGTCTCAATATATCTGTGCGTGTGTACTATTTGATTTGTAACTTGTGTTAACCTGTTTGTGTGTAACTTTGGGTAGTTGTAGTTGTACAACATGATTTGTAACCCGTAAATTACATTTTGTGTGTAACTTTGTGTACTTGTAAATGGCTCCATTAGAACCTAGACAGCCTAGAACTAAATCAGAACCCTGGCTGAACAGTGGGACTCGAGCTGCCAGACGCGAGTGTCGCAGGGCTGAACGAGCATGGAGGAAGGATAAATTACAGGCCTCTTTTCAAATATTAAAGAACTCGTGGCGTCATTATCAGAAAATTGTGAAAGAAGCAAAAAGAAAATATCTGTCTGATATTATTCATTTAAACCGTCACAATCCTCGTGTTTTATTCAGGACCATCGACTCTGTTCTTAAAGTCCCTCTGTTGGACCCTGTTGAGCCCTCTTCTGCTCTCTGTGAAAAATTTCTCCACTTTTTTACTGAGAAGGTTTCCTCCATTAGGGCTCAGATCTGTCCACCTGCTCATGACCCCTCAGTCTTTGTCCCCTGTCCTGTTGTTTTTGACAGGTTTGACCTCGTGACCCTGGCCTCGTTGCAGGAGGTTGTTGGTCATCTGAAGCCCGCTGGCTCCCCTGATGACCCTGTCCCTCCTCGGCTTTGTAAAGAGGTTTTCCCCACTGTCGGTCCTGTTGTTCTTCAACTTTTAAACAGTAGTCTGTCATCAGGAGTGGTTCCTGATAGTTTTAAACGTGCAGTAGTCCAGCCCCTGATTAAAAAAACAGCTCTTGATCCTACTGTTCTTGCTAATTTCAGGCCTATCTCCAAATTACCTTTCCTTTCAAAGGTTTTGAAAAAGATTGTTCATAATCAGCTGACGGCCTTTCTGGAGGAGCAAAATATTTTAGAGGTCTTCCAATCCGGTTTTAGCACTGAATCAGCCCTTCTAAAGGTTTTTAATGATGTGTTTTTAGCTACTGACTCTGGTGACTGTGTTGTCCTCGTGCTTTTAGACTTATCAGCAGCATTTGATACTGTGGATCACGATATCCTACTTTCTTGCTTGGAACAGTGGGTGGGAATTAGGATGTGGCCCTGGAGTGGTTCAGATCCTACCTAGTGGGCTGAACTTTTTGTGTGCGGCTAGGTGACCATGTGTCCCCCTCCTCCTCCCTCTCATGTGGTGTTCCACAGGGTTCGGTTCTGGGCCCACTCTTATTTTTACTGTATTTGCTCCCGCTTGGCTCCATCCTTAGGAAGCACGGCATTCCATTCCATTGTTATGCTGATGACTGTCAAATCTATGTTCCCCTTAAAAGGAAAGGGACGCATTCGGTTGCATCATTGCTCAAGTGTCTTGACGACATTAAGGCTTGGACAGCAAAGAATTTCCTAAAATTTAATGAAGATAAGACAGAAGTGATGATTTTTGGCAGCTCTACTGCGCCCCCAGTGTTGATCTGGGTTACCTGGCCCAGTATAACAAGCAGCTCATCACAAACCTGGGTGTTAAGGTTGATGCTGGTCTTAAATTTGACTCCCAGATCACATCAGTGGTTAAATCCAGCTTTTTTCAGCTGAGGCAGCTAGCCAAAATAAAACCCATTCTTCCCAGACAGCTCTTCGAAACAGTAATTCATGCTTTTGTCACCACTCGTCTGGATTACTGTAATGCACTGTATACAGGGGTCAGTGCTTTGTCCATTACTCGGCTCCAGAGAGTACAAAACGCTGCAGCTCGTTTTTTAACAGGAACACATAAATATGAGCACATTACCCCTGTTTTAGCATCACTTCACTGGTTGCCTGTTCATTTTAGGATTCATTTTAAGGTTCTTTTATTTGCTTTTAAGGCCCTCCATGACCTCGCCCCGTCCTACCTCTCTGAGCTGCTACAGCCTTATGCGCCCTCTCGCTCCCTCAGGTCAGCTGATCAGCTGCTCCTGAGGGTTCCTAGGACCCAGCGGAAGCTTAGAGGTGATCGTGTTTGTGCTGTAGCAGCTCCTAGCATGTGGAATGACCTGCCCGTAGTCATCAGAGAGGCCTCTTCTCTGAGTCTCTTTAAATCACTCTTGAAGACTCATCTCTTCTCCTTGGCGTATAGCTAGGTGATGATTTTAGTGTCTTGGTTTTAGTTTTTGATTTTATCTTTTGTATTTTATCATACGGCTGTTTTTATGTATTATGTGTGTTTTAGTCCCTTTTTTGTCTTTTACCTTGTCTGTTGTTTTGTTTTTATCTTGTTTTATTGTGCAGCACTTTGGGCCTGTACTGGTTGTTTAAAGTGCTATATAAATAAAGTTGGATTGGATTGGATTGGATTGTAAATGTGTCTTTAAATGCACACACAAATATCAACAAATCATAATTACAAAAAATATTTAAATACACACAAATAAAAATTACACAAACATTTAAATTCCACACACAGATTTTTTACCTTCAACCTCACAAATCTAATAATTACACCTACAAATAGTTAAATACGTGTGTACAAATCACCTGTTACACACAGACAAAACTACATTTACACACAAATCAGTTTACAAGTGCACAAAGGGTTTTGAGACTCCTTTCACGCTTCTGGGAGCTCCACAGATTCGTGCATAAGTGGTGCGTTTAAATGCTGGTGGAAAGCTGGGTCATTTGAATTTTCTTCAGAGTCTAGTGTCTTCCTTCAATACCTTTTGCCAGAGGGGCATAGACGTTTTTCTGTGTAATAAATAATATCTCAGCACACCTTAGTTCTAACACATATATCTTTATTTACTTGTTATTATTCTATAAATGTTTATATAGGCATATATATGCATGTATAAGCCGTATAAATGTATTTAAACAGTTAAATAAAACGACCACTAGGTGGTGTAATGGTCTGTTGGCTGATGAACACAGGCAGCCTCAGCCCTGAAGGCAGCCAGAGGCAGGAACACAGCGATGGCTGGGAATCGCGGTGGTCTCCTCTCTGAAGTAAGTACAAGTTACAGCCGCACTCTTTGCTAGCTGATTATAATCATACAGCCTGCCATGATTTTTAGATCATTGACCGTCCACCTCACATTTCTCTGTTAGCAGGAGCTAATGTGAGCTGAGCTGAGCTAATTTAGCAGTTGGTAGCTTTTATTTAATCTTTGTATTTAGTGTTAGTACGGTTTAATTTGGCATTTTCTTGATCCATGAGAGGTAATGATCACCAAGCTAAGCTCTTTTTATTATGTAAATGGCAACTTGTGTAGCCCTTAGCCACGATCAGGAAAGTAGGAAGCTATCCCACCAAGTCGAGTTTTGCTGTTCTGTCTTTAATGACAAAACCATTTAATGACCCATTTTTTAAAAAAAGTCAATCACACACATATGCTTACAGTAAAACAGTAAAATAGTAGCCTATAATGTAAACGAAAAAGTAATGGCATTGTTTCCCACTTCACTAACAAGTTAAACTTAATGCACTGTGAATTTGATGATCTCCTCCGTGAACCGTCACCTTATCGTGGTGGAGGAGTTTGAGTGCCCTAATGATCCTAGGAGCTATGTTGTCTGGGGCACTTGTGCCCCTGGTAGGGTCACCCATGGCAAATTGGTCCTAGGTGAGGGGTGAGACAAAGTGCGGTTCAAAAGACTCTTCATGCAAGTCCAATCATCGAGCCAGTGTACCCGGCCCGGAGGGTTACCGGGGTCCCACCCTGGAGCCAGGCCTGGGGTTGGGGCCCGTGAGCGAGCGCCTGGTGGCCGGGCTTTCGCCCATGGGGCCCGGCCGGGCTCAGCCCGAACTGGATACATGGGCTCATCCACCTGTGGGCCCACCACCTGCAGGTGGAACATGAAGGGTCCGGTGCAATGTGGATCGGATGGCAGACCAAGGCGGGAGCTTTGGCGGTCCGATCCCCGGACACAAAAACTGGCTATTGGGACATGGAACGTCACCTCTCTGGCGGGGAAGGAGCTGGAGCTTGTGGAAGAGGCTGAGCGATACCGGCTAGATATAGTCGGGCTCACCTCAACACATAGCGTTGGCTCTGGAACCCGAGTCCTTGAGAGGGGTTGGACTCTCTTCTATGCTGGAGTTGCTCCGGGTGAGAGGCGGAGGGCTGGGGTGGGCTTTCTGTTAGCCCCAAGACTCTCTGCCTGTATGTTGGGGTTTTCTCCGGGGGACGAAAGGGCAGCTTCCCTGCGCCTTCGGGTTGGGGAACGGGTCCTGACTGTTGTTTGTGCTTATGCACCAAATAGCAGCTCAGAGTACCCACCCTTTTTGGAATCCCTGGGACGAGTGCTGGATAGTGCTCCTACTGGGGACTCCATAGTCCTGCTGGGAGACTTCAACGCACACGTGGGCAATGACAGCGTGACCTGGAGGGGCGTGATTGGGAGGAACGGCCCGCCCAATCTGAACTCGAGTGGTGTTCTGTTATTGGACTTCTGTGCAAGTCGCAGTTTGGCCATAACAAACACCATGTTCGAACATAAGGATGCCCACCGGTACACCTGGTACCAGGGCAGCCTAGGTTACAGGTCGATGATTGACTTTATAGTTGTATCATCTGACCTGAGACCGTATGTTTTGGACACTCGAGTGAAGAGAGGAGCGGAGCTGTCAACTGATCACCACCTGGTGGTGAGTTGGATCAGGTGGCAGGGGAAGATGCTATGCAGACCGGGTAGACCCAAACGTATAGTGAGGGTCTGCTGGGAACGCCTGGCAGAAGAGCCTGTCAAGATGGTCTTCAACTCCCACCTCCGGCAGAGCTTCGACCACGTCCTGAGAGCAGTGGGGGACATTGAGTCCGAATGGGCCTTGTTCCGCTCTGCGATTGTTGAGGCGGCTGTTGCTAGCTGTGGTCGCAAGGTAGCCGGTGCCAATCGTGGCGGTAACCCCCGTACCCGCTGGTGGACACCAGAGGTTAGGGGAGCCGTCAGGCTTAAGAAGGAGGCCTACAAGGCGTGGCTAGTCTGTGGGTCTCCAGAGGCAGCTGATAGGTATCGGAGGGCCAAGCGGGGTGCAGCAGTGGCAGTTTCCGAGGCAAAATCTCGGGCGTGGGAGGAGTTTGGTGAGACCATGGAGAAAGACTATCGGTCGGCTCCAAAAAGGTTCTAGCAAACCATCCGGCGCCTCAGGGGAGGAAGGCGGCAACTCGCTCATACTGTTTACAGTGAGGATGGGGAGCTGCTGACATCAACTGGGGCTATAGTCGGGCGGTGGAAGGAATACTTTGAGGAGCTCCTCAATCCCACCAACACGCATTCCTATGAGGACCCAGAGCTGGGAGGCCTGGGGATGGACTGTCCAATCTCTGGGGCAGAAGTTGCTGAGGTAGTCAAAAAACTACGCAGTGGCGGAGCCCCGGGGGTGGATGAGATCCGACCTGGGTATCTCAAGGCTATGGATGTTGTAGGACTGTCGTGGTTGACACGTCTCTGCAACATTGCGTGGTCATCGGGGGCAGTTCCTGTTGAGTGGCAGACCGGGGTGGTGGTTCCCATTTTTAAGAAGGGGGACCAGAGGGTGTGATCCAACTATAGGGGGATCACACTCCTCAGCCTCCCTGGGAAGGTCTACTCCAGGGTACTGGAGAGGAGGGTCCGGTCGATAGTTGAACCTCAGATAGAAGAGGAGCAATGTGGTTTTCGTCCTGGTCGTGGAACTGTGGACCAGCTCTTTACCCTCGCTAGGGTGATGGAGGGGTCATGGGAGTTTGCCCAACCAATCCACATGTGTTTTGTGGATTTGGAAAAGGCTTATGACCGTGTCCCCAGGGACACCCCGTGGGGGGCACTCCAGGAGTACGGGGTGGATGGTCTTATGTTAAGGGCCATTCAGTCCCTGTACCAGAGGAGTGTGAGTCTGGTCCGCATAGCCGGCAGTAAGTCGGACCTGTCCCCAGTGAGGGTTGGACTCCGCCAGGGCTGCCCTTTGTCACCGGTCCTGTTCATAACCTTTATGGACAGGATTTCTAGGCGCAGCCGTGGTGTGGAGGGTGTCGAGTTTGGTGACAGGAGAATCTCGTCTCTGCTTTTTGCGGATGATGTGGTCCTCCTAGCTTCATCAGGCTCTGACCTACAGCTCTTGCTGGGGAGGTTCGCAGCCGAGTGTGAAGCGACTGGGATGAGGATCAGCACCTCCAAGTCTGAGGCCATGGTTCTCGGTCGGAAAAGGGTGGCTTGCCAACTCCAGGTCGGGAGAGAGATCCTGCCTCAAGTGGAGGAGTTCAAGTATCTCGGGGTCTTGTTCACGAGTGAGGGAAGGAGGGAGCGGGAGATTGACAGGCGGATTGGGGCAGCGTCTGCAGTGATGCGGACGCTGAACCGGTCTGTTGTGGTGAAGAGGGAGCTGAGCCGGAAAGCAAGGCTCTCGATTTACCGGTCGATCTACCTCCCAATCCTCACCTATGGTCATGAGCTTTGGGTAATGACCGAAAGAATGAGATCGCGGATACAAGCGGCCGAAATGAGTTTTCTCCGCAGGGTGGCCGGGCTCAGCCTTAGGGATAGGGTGAGGAGCTCGGACATTCGGGAGAGACTCGGAATAGAATCGCTGCTCCTCCATGTCGAAAGGAGCCAGCTGAGGTGGTTCAGGCATCTTGTTAGGATGCCCCCTGGACGCCTCCCCAGGGAGGTGTTTCAGGCATGTCCTGCCGGCAGGAGGCCCCCGGGTCGACCCAGGACAAGCTGGAGAAAATATATATCTGGTTTGGCCCTGGAGCGCCTTGGGATCCTGCCGGAGGAGCTGGTGGAAGTGGCTGGGAAGAAGACTGTCTGGAGCTCCCTAGTTGGGATGCTGCCCCCGCGACCCGGACCCGGATAAGCGGAAGAAGACGAGACGAGACGAATTTGATGATGCTCACAGCCAAAATAGGTATAAAATATCAATACCAGAGGGGCAACCAGTTACTGATTTGGTACAATGTGATTTTTTTTTTTTTTTGTATAAAACGAGCTAATCTTGATGATTCAGTCACCAACTCCCCCCTCTCTCTCCCTCTCCAGAACAGCGACTTTGCTAAGAACCGGAAGACCTTCAAAATAAAAGCCCCCACAGAAAAGTCCTTTACACTATATTGTACTGATGTGAATAATAACAAGTAAATAAAGATATATGTGTTAGAACTAAGGTGTGCTGAGATATTATTTATTACACAGAAAAACGTCTATGCCCCTCTGGCAAAAGGTATTGAAGGAAGACACTAGACTCTGAAGAAAATTCAAATGACCCAGCTTTCCACCAGCATGTAAACGCACCACTTATGCACGAATCTGTGGAGCTCCCGGAAGCGTGAAAGGAGTCTCAAAACCCTTTGTGCACTTGTAAACTGATTTGTGTGTAAATGTAGTTTTGTCTGTGTGTAACAGGTGATTTGTACACACGTATTTAACTATTTGTAGGTGTAATTATTAGATTTGTGAGGTTGAAGGTAAAAAATCTGTGTGTGGAATTTAAATGTTTGTGTAATTTTTATTTGTGTGTATTTAAATATTTTTTGTAATTATGATTTCTTGATATTTGTGTGTGCATTTAAAGACACATTTACAAGTACACAAAGTTACACACAAAATGTAATTTACGGGTTACAAATCATGTTGTACAGCTACAACTACCCAAAGTTACACACAAACAGGTTAACACAAGTTACAAATCAAATAGTACACACGCACAGATATATTGAGACTGTTTTCTCTCCATATGGATAGGCTTTATTCCCTTCATAAATCAAACTGTTATTTGAAGACTGCATTTTGTATTTACCCAGGCTGTCTTTGTGTGATGCTGAAATTTGTTTGCTGATCTGAGATATTTAAACGTGACAAGAAACACAAAAAAAGACTAAACAAATACTTTTTACAGTTCAGTATATTTTGGGGTAGCAAATGTTTTTTAAGCGGTGTAAGAGAAAACTGACTACAGCAGCTACCTCATTTTTATTGCTTGTTTTATTACGGCTTTTGTTTTATGGTGGAATAAAAATCCCATCAGTGCTAAAGATTCTTGACTACGTACGCTGCAAAGGATGTAAAAAAGAAATTGAGTAAGAGGAGAGCACATTTCTCACAAAAAGTTAGACATATTTGGTTTTCTTGTGAACTTTCAGGATGAAACAAAAATGCACTCTAGCCTTTACAGGTGATCTTAATGTGACCTTTGAGCCCACATGTCCATGTTCAATGTTTCAATACTTTTTGCACAACTTACTGTTCTCTAGCAAGGAGGTTTACAGTATAATAACAGCTGTTTGATCCATAAATCGACCAATAAGTTTCCTGGTTAAATTAGATTTGGAATTTAAACAGTCCTCCTCATCAGGCTGCTCCCCAATGAGAGGCTTCAAACAGGATGTTCTCAGATGGAAGTGATCACTGAGCTTAGAGTCACAGAGTGTCATCAGCAGGTTGTAACAGAGATACAGAGACTGGAAGAGTCTCAGAAACACTTAGAAGTGGACGTCTTTGGTCACATCCCCTCACTGATGACCACTTCATTGTGAACAGTGTCCTGAGGACCCAGATGATGAATGCCACACAACTCCAGGCACATTAAAGGGAGGTGAAAGGAACCCAAGTGTCACATCAGACCATTGGATACAGTTTACATCAGCATGGTCCGAGTGCTAGATGACCTGCAGTGTTACCTGACCACAACGCCAGACACAGGCGTCAATACTCCAGCTCATCGAGATGACATCATTAGGGAATGGCTGCTGGAGACTGAGGTGTCTCATGGAGTGACCTGCACTTTCTCCAGACCTGAATCCCATAGAAAACCTATGAGATCAGCTGACTCCATGTAGAGGCTGGTAACTCTGAACCCCAGAACCTGAATGACCTGAGGGCCGCCCTTCAAGAAGAGTGGGATGCCATGACCCAGCAGACAATAGTGAACAGCATGAGACATCATCAAGCTGTAACTGATGCTCAAAGTCACATGATCAGACTGATCGGATCAGTTATTGAGATTATTTGTTGGGGTCTACCCACTCACCACTGTTGTTGGCTTTTGTTTTAATAAATTGTTTCAGATGAGAAAACCATGTAAATGGTAAATGGCCCACATTTGTATTATTATAATAATAATGGATTAGGTTTATATAGCGCCTTTCCGGACCACCAAAGTGCTTAAGCACTTGTCTAAGACATGGACTACAAAGCACTTTGAACTATAGTCAGTCATTCACTCAGTCATAAACACAAATTCTCACACTGATGACAGGAAGCTACATAGTAACCACAAAAGTGAGGCCAAAGGGGAGAGTAGCAGAGATGCATCCTGATAGGTGCATGATCCAGATTGATTCTTGAACACGGAGGAGCAAAGTTTCTGCTCCAAGTTGCTTTAAGTGCCCAGAAGAAGAAAAAAAAATTGTGATATTCTTCATGTGGCATTTTAGCTGTGCTTCTTACAACAGGTTTTAACTCAAGAACATGTTTTGTAAAATCTTTTACATGCCTCTTTTTGTTGATTCTAAAAATGTTTTAGTTTGTCTTAAGAACATTCAGTCAAACAAAAAGGTGAGTGATCACTGAAGACATGTAAGATAACTTTACTAAGTAACCTTACTTTATTAGAGTTAGTCAGTTGTGTTTGTTAACAGGAAGTAAAACCATCTCTGTTCATTAATAAAACCATCTGTTCCTCTAAAGCAAGTTTCTCTTTGTCTTGACTTAAATTGACCAAAACAAGACTGGCGGAGGAGAGCAGTAAAGCTCGAAGCCCCGCCCCCATGCGGTCCTTTAAAGAGTCTGAGAAATCCCAAAAAACTGTGAAGTCCATGATCGAGATGAAAGGTGGAGACAAGAGCAAGGAGCAGGGTGGCAAAAAGAATAAAAATACCAAAAAGGAGGGTGAGTGCTGTTTATATTGGTCCAAATGGTTAATGTGGTGGTCATGGCTTTAATCAGTGGATACCTCGATATGTTCCAGCTCCTGCAGTCGAGCCTACCAAAGGGGAACAAAGTAAGAACCCATCCGTTGGCCAGAAGATGGCTGTGAATGGAAACCAGGGCTTGACTCCTGATGAAATCATGCTGAAGAAAAGGGAGGATTTCATCCGCAAGCGCATGACGGTACCTTCTGAAAAGCCCAGGTAAAGTAGCTTAAAGTTTTTCTTTTTTAACTTGAATGATACAAGTGTTAGTCTGAAGCCAGGAGATGGTAACCTAGTGAACTAGACATCAGTTTTGCTCTGCAGACTTTATATATCCACATATATAGTCTGGCTTGCCAGGCTAAGGAGATGGAGCAGTTGTTCTTGTTTTTAGTTTCATTCCTGTATTTGTAAATCCTGCCTACAGCAAGTCCCCAAAGCCTCAGAAGCCAAAGGAGAAACAGAAGCGTGTGTGGGAAAACGCTGGCAACAGCGCCAAGGAACTGGACTACAGCGACAAGAACGGAGCCGCTTCTCCTGGAGATGGAGAAAAGAATCTGGAAGCACAACTTGACCCAGTAAGTCCACGTTCCACTCCACCTCTAAAAACATCTAGAGACAAACTCCTGCTTTAGTTGAAATGAAAGGAGGGGACATACATAAGATCTTGGATGTGTTTTAGGAAATGCAGCTTGGCTCCATGAAAGGAGACCTGCTGTCTGTGGACTACGAGTCCAGTGAGGAAGGAGAGATGGAGGAGGAGGAAGAGGAGGAGGAAGTGGTCGTAACTGGAACAAGCAAAATAAGGTGACAAAGCTTTTACTTAAAAGTGTTAAAAATACATGTATAATGGTAAAATGTTAGTTTTGACCTGAACAAATACTCAAGTTTATCTTGTTGTTTCCTCAGCCCTAAAAAAGGTGGTGGTTTTGGAGGAATGTTTGGGATGTTGAAGGGCCTGGTGGGCTCTAAGAGCCTGTCTCGGGACGACATGGAGTCAGTGTTGGAGAAAATGAGAGACCACCTCATTGGTAGGTTTTCATGTCCTGTTCAGTCGCTCTTTGAATTCTGCAGACTGTGACGATTCATTGTCTGTCAGTCAGGGTTATGCATTTGATCAAATTTGTATTTCAGTTTCTACTTTGGCTCCAAATGACTACAAGAACAATGTAATTTACAAAAAAAAGAATCTCATTTGGCTTTGCAAGCATGCTCTCATTTTGTAATTCAGAGGGTATGACAAAATGAGAGCATGCTTTGCAAGCATGCTCTCATTTTGTCATACCCTCTGAATTACACACACTTCCTCCCGGCTAAACTAACTAGTGTCTTGTGATGTTTTAAACACAAGTAAAGATGGCAGAACAAGGGCAAAGCATGCTGAGAACTTTGGATATTTTAGGCTTCACAAGATCAAAAAACTTTTGCTCTCTAAACAAAGCCAGTTGGTGATTGAAGTATGCGTTATCTTGAGGTAAAAATGTGGATAAAAACCAGCATTCCTGGTGATATTTTTACCTAAAGAGGAGAAGCAAATGCTCCGTTTCCCAAATCAGACTGATCATGTTAAATGTTTGTGCTCATGTTTGGGGTTTTTGTCATAATAAAGTAGCTTTATTACTTTTCTTTGATTCCTTAGCAAAGAATGTAGCAGCTGACATCGCCTCCCAGCTGTGTGACTCTGTTGCCAAAAAACTGGAGGGCAAAGTCATGGGCACATTCACCAGTAAGTATCCTGGTCCCTGCTGTCCTCGTGTGTGTTTGTGTGTGTCTGTCAAAACCAGAGTTGTTGGATGTTCTAAACATGTAAGAAATCCGTCATGGTGACAGTTCCTGATAAATGATCTGTGTGTGTAGCTGTGGCCTCAACAGTAAAGCAGGCTCTGCAGGACTCACTGGTGCAGATCCTGCAGCCCAAACGCAGGGTGGACATTCTGAGAGACGTCATGGAGGCGCAGAGTCAGCGCCGGCCTTTTGTCATCACATTTTGTGGCGTCAATGGAGTCGGGAAGTCTACCAACCTGGCAAAGGTTAGTTTAATTAATTGTGCAATTTTTAAATTCATCAAACATCTGTTGGGATAATTTTTAGGTGTTTCAGTGGATGTTTGGGTTGGATTAGAGAAACGTATTGTAATACAAGGCCTGAGTGTGAGCCAGCATGTATAAACAGGTTCTGAAGCTGAATCCTGAGTCTAACTTTGACCCAAACACGTTTTATTAAACGTCTCTGTGTCTGTGCAGATCTCTTACTGGCTGATAGAGAATGGTTTCAGTGTGCTGATCGCAGCTTGTGACACATTTCGTGCCGGAGCTGTGGAGCAGCTTCGTACTCACCAGCGCCGCCTGAACTCCCTGCACCCCCCGGAGAAGCACGGAGGACAGCCAGTGGTCCAGCTCTACGAGAAGGGCTACGGGAAGGACGCAGCTGGGATTGCTATGGAGGCCATTGCCTATGGTAAGAGATTATCCTCTGTGGGTTAACATACCGAATGAGTAATTTATCTCCATGAATGAATCCTGTTTCTTTTTTCTCCCCATCAGCTCGTAACCAGGCTTTTGACGTGGTGCTGGTGGACACTGCTGGGCGAATGCAGGACAACGCCCCCCTGATGACAGCTCTGGCTAAACTCATTGCAGTCAACATGCCTGATTTAGTGCTGTTTGTTGGGGAAGCTCTGGTGGGCAATGAGGCAGTCGATCAGCTGGTAAGCTCACTAATTATTATGCCGTACACATTTCTGTTTAAAGTTTAAACAGACCAGGAATGCACATCATTACCCAGTAAGGAAATAAAAACTTTATCTCTTTATACAAGTAAAAACAAAAGCAATCAGAACAATTAACCTGATAAATATTAAGTGTCTATTTTAGTATTTTTTGTAGTAATTCAGTATATACTTTTCATTCTGGATATGTTCTGGTTGTTATATAATAACCATCCAGCAGAGGGCAGCATTGGGCTTTGGTTGATTTGTTCCTATTTACCTGGATGTGCCTCTCTCCTCCTTTTTAAACATCTAAGCTGGAAAGTTAATTATGTGTTTTAATTCAGTCCAGGTCAGATTTCACCTGAGTAATTCAGCGTTCTCCTCCTCGTGTTCTCAGGTAAAGTTCAACCAGGCGCTGGCAGACCACTCCATGTCTGACAAGGCTCGCCTCATCGATGGAATAGTTCTCACCAAGTTCGACACCATTGATGACAAGGTTTGGTTCTTTTTCACACTGTACTACTGATTCAAGTTTCAAGTTTATACATTTCCAACTAGAAGGCTGATGGCACCCTCATTTCCTCACAGGTTGGTGCCGCCATCTCCATGACTTACATCACAGGCCAGCCTATCGTGTTCGTGGGCACGGGGCAGACCTACAACGACCTGCGCAGCCTGAACGCCCGTGCCGTGGTCGGCGCTCTGATGAAGGCTTAAAACCGTGGCTGCATGTTCTGCTGTTTATTCATCGTTTCCATGGAAGCCAACCGTACCTTTGTCAAGCTGCCATGAGATGTTCCGGGACTGCTAGCCCACCGTTCCACGCTCGTGTACTGCCCATCTGCATCAAATAAACGATCTCGTGTCACTGAGATGATTTTGATTCTCCCAGTAAAGGACAGCTGTGCACACCAGCAGTCAGAGGAGCCTCCATTTAGGTTTTTTTTTTTTTTTTTAACTTTTGGGCCAAATTAGAAAGCAGCTGAGGTTACTGGTGCACACAGGAAAGATTTGTTTTTGCATTTTGTCTCTGTTTTCTCCTCTTTGTGATTTGGTTCAGGAATTAGCCTGTTTCAAAGGAGAGCTTAGTGACCATAGTGCCTCTCTGTCCGTCTCTAACCTTAGCTAACACACAGCAGTTGGCCAATGAGAACAGTTTCAGATGAGAAACCACTCCTCATCGATTGTTTGACAACAAGAGTGGATATCAGCATTTTTCAGGTTAGATGTACAAAAAAAGAAAATACATTTTGCATTTTAAAGCCCAGTTTCACTAATTCTCTGAAATCAGCTCAGTGTATCGAAACTTTTGGAACACACTAATTATTATCAACTTTGTTTTTTAAATATATTTCTCCTTTTAGCCTAACAGTTGACTCATCCCCATGACAAAATTAAGACTCTGATCCTTCAGTTTACTATTAAAGAATATATTGTAAATGTTTTTTTAGTCCTGCCAGGAACATTATATGGTCCTTTTGAAGTTCTGTGTCCCTTTAAATTATTTCCCTCTTTGATTTATTCTTCATTTTTCAGAAGAACGTTTTACAGATCTGCCCCCTTTAAATCATGGCAGTGCAATATGAGAGGAGCGAGGGTTACGCTGATGTTTTCAACTAATTTATGAGAATGTAAACATTTCTAAAAAAAAAAATAAAGATGCTATATGCTAAATCGACCTGTGCAATGGGACTCGTTTTTGTTGTTGAGAGGTGCAAATATGAGAAGAAAAGTGAAATACCAAAAGCTTTTTATTTTGAAAATAATACTTATAAATACCAGACCAGAAACACATGCAAATATTAAAAATACAAACAAAAAAAAAGCTTACAAAGTTTTAGCAGAGGAGTGGCATGGAGAAACATCTCATGAACTCATTTACCTTTCATAACTCATGAAAATCCCCCCTCCACACACACACACACACACACAATTTTCCTAATAATGTGAAAATTATTCAGGTTGCAGGGTTGTGTGTGACAGATCCAATCCATCAAACGGGTCGTTTCCAGTCGGGAGCATGATGCAGCTTGCAGACTGGATTCAGAAACCTCTGCTGGGTTTAGTCTGTTCCCTGATGTGTCGGAGAACAGTGAGTGTATAAATCTGGTGGGTTTGAAGCTGCATGTTGGAAGATTTAACTTCATTCAAACTAGGACCAAAGAACTGACAGATTTACAATCTAAAGGTTCCTAAAACCTTTCATTAAAGGTAGAGGATTTCAGCAGAACATGATCTAAATCATGCACCTGTTAGGAGTAAAGGTTTGGGGCAAAATGTGAATAATTTCAATAAATATTTTAAAAACAAAAGAGTATCGATTTGCATGCTAAGGGAGTCATCTGTGAGTTTTGTTTTTTGTCATCACAAAGAAAATGGAGCATGCATGAATTTCCCATCCACCAGCACACAGTGAGACAACCAGAGTCCTGGGCGACTGTCAGACATTATTCAGAAAATGTCCCACAAGACGCCACTTCTCAAAGTCCTAGAGCAGCACTCCGTCCTAACCCTGAAGGAGGCTTTTCTGTGGGTTGAAGCCATTCTGCTGCTCCTCTCCGTTTTGTGATGGAGACCCTGTGAATGAAAATAAAATATATACACAATATGACCAAACTGATTATTTAGGAAAAATGTAGCATGCTAAGCAGGTCAGCTGAGTAGAGATGAACATCTTATTTCATGAAAAGTGAGCTCAATCCAGCTTGTAACTATAATATATATATGTCATAACAGTTAATGCAAACACTGCTTTATAAACACCTAGTTATCAGTTACATGCATAAAAACATAGAAATATGTGGTTATTTATAGATCTACCTTCCAGTTCAGTGTGAAACGCTTCAGGTCAGAAATTCGTAATATTTCTGTGAGGATGTGAAACCGACAGCAGTGTAAAGGTTTATAAATAATGTTCTGAGAGCAGCTCTAACATTTTAGGGATCAGAGTCACTTTAGGATGGCAGTAATCATCTTTGTAGCTGGTCCCACAGTGAGTAGACCAGGGGTCTGTGACCTAGAGCCGTTTGTGCTGTTTCAAACGTTGTCCTGAAGATAATTCATTAAATGTATGGGATAAGATTTGTGCCAAAAGGATCCACTAAACATTAGTCACACACAAAATACACCCAAATAAAGCAACCAAAAAGAATATTTCAGAAGCAAAAGTGTGAGATTCAAAAAGAAAAATCACTCTAAAAACAAAATAAACTAATTCATAAGAAAATATTTATATTTCTAAACTTACTCTTACTTCTTATTTCAAGTGTTATTTATTTTATGCATCTTTTTGTTTCTCACTTAAAGCAGCAATGTGGAGTTTTTCAGCAAGAGAGCATTTTTTCAAACCAACGTACCACAGCCCCTCCTAAAACATCCATTCTCCCCCGTCCTGGTTTCTATAGCCCCACCTCGACACGTACGTGCGCTCGCGTGCATGCACACAGCACGTCACTTCAGTCTCTAAGCCGGGCAGAAACTGAGCAGCTCCAGCTCAAACTACAATTACATTGCAGGGTTCAATCATTCACAGCTCATGTTCTCACACTGTACGAAGCTCTGAGACCCGTCTGTGCTGATGAAACGTTGGTCTTGAGCAGCGAGCTGCTGGAATGAAGCTGCAGAACCCGGAAATGAGGAAATGCTCTTGGTCTAGAATGAAATTCTTGAGCAAAATAAACGCATATCTTTGACAAGCCTTGCCATTTTGTGAGGAGAAACATTTACAAATAAAAATAAATCCCTCAGTAGTCTGGGAATGGATAACGTTTTAGTAGAAATTAGCTCTGACTTCTCCATGACGACCATGACTGTAAACAGGAAGACACGGAGCGTCCCGTGTCCGTGCAGCCCTCACCTCATCAGGTTTGCGCTAAGCGCGTGCACGTTGACTGACAGCTGACAATGTGGAAATTTGAATTTTATTGGCTGAAAAAGTTCACCAGTCAGAGAGAATTCAAATGGGTCTCTAGGAGGAAGGAGGGTCTTCATCAGAATGACAGATGTTGTGGAACTCAACCCATAGATCATAGTTTAGACCTGAAATATCATTTAAAACATTTAGAAAACTTTGATACAGAGAAAAATGCTCCAGAGAGCCGCTTTAAGGCAAACAGATAGAGCCAACTACTCCAAACTCTCATAACCAATGAGACTGAAGCACAGAAAAGCCCCGCCCACTGAGATTTTCTTTTAAAAGCAAAAGCAAACACTTGGAGCAGAAGCAAAATCGGGAGTGCAGCAGAACCAAAACATACCTCTCCAAAATAAAAGCCTAACTGGCCTGAGTAACACAGAAGTAAAGCTCCTATGTGGAGCATTTTTCTCTGTATCAAAGTTTTCTAAATGTTTTAAATGATATTTCAGGTCTAAACTATGATCTATGGGTTGAGTTCCACAACATCTGTCATTCTGATGAAGACCCTCCTTCCTCCTAGAGACCCCTTTCCATTATTTCTTGCCGCCGACATTTTTCAGCCAATGAAATTCAAATGTCTGCATTCTCTCAACATGCACGCGCATCGACCAAACCTGTACCAGTAGGGGGCGCTGTCGTACAGGACGCTCCGTGTGTTTCTCTGCCGTCTCAGCCGTTCACTGAGGACTCACGGCTCATTTCTACTAAAAACCTACCCATTCTCCAGCTAAAGACGGGTTTATTTTTATTTTTAAACCTTTCACCTCACAGAATGACAAGGCTTGACAGGATTATGCGTTTATTTTGGTCAGAAAGTTCATCCAGGGCCGAGTCAAGTTCAGCTTCAGAGTCCAGCAGCAGCTCTCTGCTAACAGAGCTAATATCAGAAGCAGCAGGGACAGAGAGGGCTCATCAGACCCTCGTAGTATTGTTGGAATAAGATTGTGAACTGTGAGTGATTAAACCCTACACATTGAGCTGTACAGTTCATGTCCGAAGTATATGCGCCGCGTGCACGCGCGCACACGCGACCGGATGCGCGTGTCGAGATGTTTTGAGGAGGAGCCTTTGGACGCTAGATTCAAAAACTGCTCTCCTGATGAAATCCTCCGGAGTGCTGCTTTAAGTACCCTCATAACCAATGAGATCGGAGAACTGAAAAGCCCCTCCCACTGAGACTGTCTTTCAAAAGCAAAAACCAAGAAGCAAAACTGAGATGCTGCAGAGCAAAAGTATACCCTTCACAATAAAAGCCTAAATGGCCTGAGTTAAAGCAGCACTCCGGAGGATTTCATCAGGAGAGCAGTTTTTGAATCTAGCGTCCAAAGGCTCCTCCTCAAAACATCTCGAAACGCGCGTCCGGTCGCGTGCACGCGGCGCATATACTTCAGACATGAACTGCACAGCTCAATGTGTAGGGTTTAATCACTCACAGTTCACAATCTTATTCCAACACTACGAGGGTCTGATGAGCCCTCTCTGTCCCTGCTGCTTCTGATATTAGCTCTATTAGCAGAGAGCTGCTGCTGGACTGAAGCTGAACTTGACTCGGCCCTGGATGAACTTTCTGACCAAAATAAACGCATAATCCTGTCAAGCCTTGCCATTCTGTGAGGTGAAAGGTTTAAAAATAAAAATAAACCCGTCTTTAGCTGGAGAATGGGTAGGTTTTTAGTAGAAATGAGCCGTGAGTCCTCAGTGAACGGCTGAGACGGCAGAGAAACACACGGAGCGTCCTGTACGACAGCGCCCCCTACTGGTACAGGTTTGGTCGATGCGCGTGCATGTTGAGAGAATGCAGACATTTGAATTTAATTGGCTGAAAAATGTCGGCGGCAAGAATTAATGGAAAGGGGTCTCTAGGAGGAAGGAGGGTCTTCATCAGAATGACAGATGTTGTGGAACTCAACCCATAGATCATAGTTTAGACCTGAAATATCATTTAAAACATTTAGAAAACTTTGATACAGAGAAAAATGCTCCAGAGAGCTGCTTTAAGCAGAATTCATTAAGCTTTTTTATTTTGTTTTTAGTGATTTGTTTCTGAAACGTTTATTTGGGTTGCTTTATTTGGATATATTTTGTGTGACTGTGTTTTTTGAACAATCTTTTTGGCACTAATCTTAATCCATATAAATATTATATAAAAACTACAAAACACAGTTGATTAGATTCAAGATTCTTACATCCTGACCAAATTCAAGCACGTTCCAGGTGACTTTACCTGATTTCCCAGCACCTACAGTTGAAGATGATTTACACACACATGCTGAAAACGTCTCTAACTAAACAAACCTGTGTGAGTTATTTTTATATTTGTGGAAGATTAATAAGCGTCACATGTTGGAATCATAAAGCATAAAGTTGCATCCTAATAAATGATAGGGGTAACATCAAAATGGGTCCAGGTTTCTGGAGATTTAATTGGGACCTTATGAATTTCATTTACTAAAACATTTTATCAAAGAAAAACTTATTTCTTGTTACTGTTATTAGAATAACTTAGCTATAATCTATACTTTTGAAGAATTATTTTAGTAACTTGTTTTCAAAACTACACCTTATATTCTTTCAGCCCCTTGCTTGAATATGTTCACTTTTCATTAGGGATGGGAATCGGTATCGGTTTTTTGATAATATTGGCTGATATTGGCATTAAAATGCAATATCTGTAAATATCGGTATCGGTTTTTGTAATGACCTTTTCATTCCATGCACATATTATACATCAAACTGTTCGGCTACTTCTCCTCTCTCCCAAAATGTCAAAATATAATAAAAATCTGATGTATAGTTTTAGAGATATTTTTATTTATTTGGCACACCTTGCATTAAATACTGTGTCTTCTTTTGAGGGCTACCACTCTTATATCGGTATCGGTTTATATCGGTATCGGAAATTAAGAGTTAGACAATACCGGAACATCGGATATCGGTAAAAAAGCCAATATCGAGCATCCCTACTTTTCATGACTGGTTTTAGAACAAGATCAAACAATCTAATAGGAAGTTGGATTAATGAACAGGCGATCAAACAGGTCGATCTGTCTGGCTCCTTGTTTAATTAACATCATCCAGTAACAGAGATTTAAATCACATATAGGAGTACAATTAGACAGAAAACTGGTTCAACTAATATTTATACTGTGGTTATGAAAACAAATCTAAATAATTTGAGTGTAATTTGAGGTGAAAGCTACAAAGAGCCCCTACAGAGGGACCAGAGCTCATCTGTCTGCTCAACTATCTACAACAGCTAAGACATTAACTGTTCACGTTTCCACAGAAACGGACTTTAAAGGATGTGAACTAATACTTTAAGTTATTCATGTGTTCATATGACATGTGTCCAAAAACAGATTTACATATGATGTATTTCATAAAAGAATCATGGATCAGTTTAATCAGTGCTGCACCCACAGATAAATCCCTTCCCTGACCAATCAGAGGTCAGCATTTAACTCAAATAGAAACTGCTGCTGAATTTTCATTTTAAAACAGCCACATTTCATTTACTAGGTTGAACTAAGCCATAGGATGGAAAGCACAGTACTTCTTAGTGAATCACAGGTTCCATAACAGTTGTACAGTCACTCAACAGTCTGTAATAAATCCCTCTCTGCCTTGTAGACACTTGATTCTTGGCCGCCTCTCTTTAATTTTGGATGACTCCTTTACAGGCTGTATAATATTCCTTAAATGTACGATCCTCTTTTACACAAATTCACCTGATTAAAAGTGTAAATGATCCCAAGACGTTAAAGCAGAGCAAAGAAAGCCCCCACAGGCGTCCTCACCCCAGCTGTTGGTGGACACGTCCCGGTTGCAGATCTCGTTAGCCAGCCTCTCGAAGTACTCAGGCAGGTCGCCATACTCGTCTCCATAGGAGATGACCTTGATGCCCTTGTCCAGCATGTTATCGCGCAGCTTCTTGAACTCGCCCACGTCCTCCCGCCGCACGAGCATGAAGTGTTCCAGGTCGGACTTGTGCTTGACCGCCTCCAGGAACAAGGCCTGGAAGGTGGTGTCGTCTACCGTGCGCCCGCAGCCGAGGAACACAAAGGACTTGGTCTCATACAGCTTCTGGATCTCACGCTGTTTAAAAGAAAACACAGTAATACCTGGAATCTTTACACAACAGCAGCCATTATTAGTAAAGTCAGGATAGTCTGTGCTCACCATGACCTCAGTGTTCCGTAGTACATTCTGGTAGCCAGCAGGGTGCAGCACAATCCCACTGGGGTTGGTGTAAACGCCGTGGATGTGCAGTACACTTAACCTCCGTTTCTCCTGGGCCCACTCCAACACCTAGATACACACACACACACACTTTACAGTCCATTGCACTAAATCCTGTTCTGGCTGGGTGGGGACTAAAATCACTAAACAGTGAGAGGATATTAGCCCTGATGGAGATGAGGCATAAATACCTGAACTGAGAGGCAAAGCAGGTTGTAGAGATTTTGTTGAGGACTGATTCCAAAGTGAACCAAGAGAACAACTAGAGCAAATACTGTTGGATCTATAGAATCAGCTGACTGATGGCCTGAACTTTAACTTTTTTTTTTTCACAAAAAGCTCATTCCAGGCAAAGCATTATCTGTGTTTCTACTAAATTCCTCAACAAGAAGCATCACATGCAGTCATAAATGCAGCTTATGTTTTTTTGTAGGGAAGCTTGTAGTTTGAAGTAAATTTGAGTGTAAAATTCAACTAAAATCCTAAATATTCAACAGTGTCTTAGAGTTCCTCTAAAAGACTGACACTTCAACAAATATAACATCAGTGACCTTTACCCTTATCTGAAAAAAGAAAAAAAAAGCTGACTGCTCGCATTGTGGCTGGAGAGATCAATCAGTGCCACAGCGCAGTGGAAGCGGCGTTTACCTTCTTCTCGTCCGTCAGGTCTAGAGACTCTAGCTTGGTGCCTTGGTGGGCGGCGTAGATCTCCAGCAGGTTGTCGAAGTTGGTGGTGAGGACCAGAGCGCCGCTCTCCATTAACTGCAGCACAGAGCGCAGGAGGTGTTTCCCTGCGTGCTCCATCTTGCACTCCAAGTCGTCGAACACTTCATACAGACAGTCTTTGAAGAAAGTGGATCGCACATTTCCAGTCCTCTGAAGAAGAAAATACATACAAAACACAGACAGCTATCATCAGATCCGTTTATTTTACTGTTCTGGGTCAGGTGACATGAAGCAGGTCTGACCTGTCCAGTTAAACATCACATAAAGTAACATTACCACAGAAACTGGGGCGTTTGACTCGTCTGAACATGAGGATAATTTGTGGAGAAGTTCAGTGCAGCAAAAAAGAAAAAATGGAGCGTGAAATTTAAACTCACAACAAGAGGCCTCTTTAAATGGGACTGACTTATGTTGCCACGAGCGCTAAAAGTGTGTGAAATTAAAACACTTAAAACAATTAAAGGCTTGGGATTCCTTGAGGGAATGCATATCATCCACCGCCTGGAAGGACTGAGTTTTAAACCACGATCTCATGTTGAGGACGGATGGAGTTAGCTACTACCACATCTAGCTAAATACATGTAAAACTGACTAACTTATAGACACTTTGTGTTTGCTTGGTGGTGACATCAGCTGGGGGTCGACTCCAAATGTGAATCAGCTGTAGATTTTCATCCAATAAAGATATTTTCAGAGTTTCTTTCAAATCTGTCCAGTGGCTTATGGACACACAGACACAGTCAAAAGCAGTATTATCAAAGTACTTTAATCACTGAGTAAACAATTCTGAACACAATGTTTAATAATCAGAGCAGCAGCTCAAAGAAGTCTAGTGTAGATTTGATTTTAATGTGAAGGGTTTTTTTTGCCCACTTTAAATAAACAAAACTGTGGTTTCTCTTTCTTTTGTTTGAACGAGACCTTTAGTCTTATTTAGTCCTTCCAGCTCAACTCTTGGGTGTGGCAGGGAAGCGAGTAGCAGCTTCCAGAACATCTGCATGAAGGCCACATCATAGACATCAGTGTCCAACACTTACCCTCTGATCTCGCTCCCAGCTCTTCAAGCAGCAACCCTCACACCACCCTGTCTGCTTAGAGATTACTTGCTGCGTGGCGTACATCTTATCCCTACCTGGCAGAGCGTGTGGTTTAAAAAAGCACGATGCACGCAGCTAAGAATAGCAAAGATGCAGTGAGCAAGGTGATCTTTGATGGAAGGAAATGCTCCGCTGCCTCCTACAGATTACAGCTCTAATGGGCTAAACAGCAGGAGTCCTTTCCACAGGAAGAAGCTCATTATCCTCATCTGGTGGCTACAGCGTCCATTCTGGTCACCATGTCCTTGGACCGTCTCATGACTTATGTAACAACGAACAAGTAAACAATTCTTTCATTCTAAACTAGAAGTTCATTCATCCTCATGTAGGCATGAAGGTGATGATGCCTGGGAGTAATTGTGATGGTAAGACATGTTGAAGCCTGATAAAAGAGCTTTCATTTAACCTAGTACTAAAGTCAAATTGAGATCCAAGTTTATTGCTGTTGAATTCTGAATTAACTGTGATTAAGCTGTTATTTAGGAAGCTGGGTTCAGTTCTAGCCACGCCCACTCCTGAATGATTACTGACAGAACTCTAGAATGAAGAAATCCCTGTCTGACATCATAAGACAGGCTAAAAGATCTCAAAAAGCAACACATCATGCCCCGTTCTAAAGAAAAAAACCAGAACAGCTTATCTTATCAATATCTTATCAATCCAAGTTAAGATCAGAGGTCATGATTCAACAATAAGACAGAGACGGAGGGCAAAAATGGCATCATGGGAAAGTTTAGAGAGCGAATCCTCCGATGACCAAAATGAACACAAAGACTCGTCTCACATTTAGCAAAAAACATTTCAATGATTCTTAAGACTTTTAGGAAAATACTGTGTGGACTGATGAGACGAGCTGAGCCTCCTGGAAGGTGTGTGTCCCGTTACAACATGGTGGTGGTAGTGTGATGGTAGAGCTGCTTTACCTGGATCACTGGCTGTAATAGTGCTTTCCCCAGTTGCTAAAAATAGATTTTGCATACAAAGACTGCACCTTCTTCTGTTTACTCTATGGCTTGGCAACCGACTAAAAGCAGCATATTTTTTGCTATTAATCTCTGAAACAATGATGAAAAGAGGAGGAACGAAGCACTGCTGTTGGGGTACATGCAACTGCGACTCCAGACATCCTGAGAGGCTGCCGGAGGGTACGTTGTTTACTCGTTTTCCAAAGCCGAGGATAAAAGCCAGGGATAACATGACCCAATGGGAAAGAGAACAAACAAAGCAAAAAAAGAACGAAGAAAACAAAGCGCTGGCAGTTTTTATGAGGGCCATCTGATTTTAAAATCACACGGGACATATATCTGCTCTCAGCATTTTGTTGGAGGTGTTAAGGCCCGACGTCTGAGAATGATGAACCAATATTAGTGACGCTTACAGACGAGGAATCACAAAAGCGACCGGCATCATCTCTTCAGTTCTGGCAAGCGGTATCTGATAGATCAGCGATGAGGAAGGCTCCAGGTTCGTCCCTCTCTGTCAAAACCCACTCCTCCATTTGCATTTATCTGATCTCAAACTTAATTTTTACAACTTCACCTTTTTTCTAAACAAAAAGCTGCGTCGCGCTGTATTAGCTGCAAACCTCGGTGTATTAAATGTGTGAAATATATTTATTTGTCGGCATTTCGTTCCTTTCAGCCAACTATAGAAAGTGCTATTGATGAATTCTGTTGTCCACTAGAAATTCCTGAAGAAGAATGCCTGACCTTTGACCTTAAACAAACTGCTCATGCTGGAAAAACCTCCAATGCTGCAGAAGTGAAACAGTTCTGTAAAGAAAAGTGGGACAAAATTCCTCCACAGAAATGAGACTCAGTAGTTATCTTGATAACAGTTGTTGCCATCAAGGGTGTTACAGCCAGTTATTATGCTTAAAGGTCAATCACTTTTTCAGATAGGGCCTGGTTGGTTGAGACAGCCTTTGCCTCCTAATAAATGAAATCATTGTTTGAAAACTACATGTGTTTACTGATATAATATTTGTCTGATGTTTGCTGATCTGAAACATTAAGTGAAGATGTTCATGAGGGGACAAATACTTAACAGCACTTCTATGTTTTTATGTGACATAAAGAGCCTAGTTTTGTGAAAGAAGTGTGTGCTCATATCTTCCACTGGAACTCAGTGTATGTTCAGGTGGAGCTTTATAACCATCTGAATGGAAAATCTAGGTTGAATTGAGGGGGGTGAGTTAGGGCGAGGGGTTCTGGTTCACATTATTCCATGCTTGTTGTTTTTTGGGTTTTTTTTTTGTTTCTCAGACCTGCTGTGCTAGACCCTGCTGTGTCTGTAGCCAACGGGAGTGGGGCTGGTGTCTGCGCGACTGTGGATTGACATAAACACGATGGATAAAGCCATAAAAGCGCTGTTTGTTCCCTTTGTTAGGGCGGGCTGAGGGCTGAAACAAAGCGTGTTTTATCAATGTCAAAGGTGCGATGAGACATGACTAACACAGGAGGCAAACGGTTTTAAGACTCCCATCTGCCAACCCTGCTCCAGATCAGACCGGTCCAGTGGGGAAGGAAACGCGGTCACATAAAAATCTCTGCTGATTTCTATTTTATTGATCCATCTGATTTAAATCTGAACGGTTCGGTTAAAGGGAGAAGAATTTCAAAAATCGTTTAAGAAACTGGATAAAGAATGTGAATGCCTTAAGGCTTCCAGTCTGTGTAGGGATCTTGTTGTGACTGTGTGGTTGGTCGGCAGGAATTTTCAGGCACTTTGGGTGACCTTGTTTGATTTACTGTGAGGAGATCTTCATCTTCCTCATAATCACCTGAGAGGTTTTGGTTCAGCCCTAATAAATGCTTCTTTGGCTTTGGTTTGAATCAACGGTCTAACTCTCTCACTTTCCTCAGTCACATGTTTTAACACAGTCTGTTGTTCATAACTTAGAGGCTAAAATGAGAATGTGATCAAAGAGATATCAATACAAAAATCTAAACTAATGGATTCAAACATTTCTGCAACAAATTTGTTTCCATTTGTGGGATTAAATGGTGCGTTTCTGTGTAAAACTTGTAAAAAAATGACCATCCTATCTGTTAGATAGCTTCATGAAGGGCCTCAGTTTGAAGAAAGAGGTAACGTTCATCAGGACTGATAAGCTAACGGCTAGTTTGTGCACAGCCAAATCCAAAGCGAATTGCTTTAGTTTTAAACAGCTTGAATCTCCAAAACTCAAAATGATTCATGCAAACATTGTTTACTACATCTTTACAAAGCTGTCAGTTTCACATTAGAAATCATTCATGCTCACTTTACAGACGTAAAGAGGTGCATCTGTGTCAACATCACTGCCTACATACTCCCCACACTTAAATGGACCTTTACAGTTATTTTCATTGAATTATTAATTCACCAGCTGCAGCAAAACGTAGCACTAGGGCTGGGCGATATGGCCAAAATTTCATATCCTGATATAGTTCATTTTATATCCCGATAACGATAAACATATAATACATAGAACACCTCCTTGTGAATCTCCTCCTCCACTGTGGCCCAACATGCATCATATAAATCAGGTAACATGACTTTAGTCATGCGTTTTCAGCTGGGCATTTCATATCTGGGTTTGAGTGTAACTCATTAATCTCACGTTTCTCCACCGTATAGATTGGACCCATATCTTTGCAGATGTGCTTGGTAGCAGCAGCAGTAATCTCCTTCCATCAGCGGGAGCTATGGCTGCATGGTGTGCCATGGGTAAAGCCTGTTGCAGCGTCTGTCTGGAGTTTATTATAAGCGCTTACACCAACACTCGACGCTGCTTTTGCTCGTTGACTGTCTCTGTATTCTTTGTTGTGGTTTTTGCACAGGTGATAAAATAAATCTGTGGTGTTGGAGTCCGTTGTTGGGACTGGCAGCCGGCAAACTTTACAAACAACTTTTGTCTGGTCCATGTCAGTATTTTTATATTTAAACCACATCCATGAGACAGAAGTTGTCCCTCTCTTAGGGTCCCTCGGTTTGGGCTAGCTGGTCATCCTGTTGACTCTGGTTTAAAATGCATCCACTACCGTCTGCCTCCATGTTTGTTTATGTTTTACTGCATTCATGTGCATGCCTTAAAGTGCATTATGACATAAATTACTGCCGTAAAACTCCTAACATGGCGTAAGCGATAGAGCTTTATATTTGACGATAGACATTTTCTATTGTCCAGAAATATTTCATTAATCGCCCAGCCCTACATAGCACTTCCATTGCAGCCAGGGCTCACGTCCAGCAGGAATTCCTTCATATTTCTGCCTAAATCACGGTGTACTGCAAAACAGACGATGGTGTAAAAACGTATAAAATAACACTTTCATGTAGAATTGTGTAATTTAGATAACAGGCGCTGTTTTAATACACATTGCACTATACATCACAGGTTTATCATTATCACAATGCCTGTGTGCACACTACAGTATCAATACTGCAGAAGCACTGCTTGGATTGCATTAATAAAAATACTCAATACTTTGGACAGGAAACTGGAGCTGTTTTAAATGGCAGAAATCTGCTTTGGTCTTGGCTATGCTTGAACTAGCCGTTAGCTCATCAGTTTTGTAGGATGTGAACTCTTTTTCTACAAACATAGGTCCTTGGGGAAACTGCCTACAAGGTAAGATAATAATTGTTTACAGTTTTACACAGAAACACACTTAGAAAATGGCCCGAAAATCCCTTGGAGAGTTAAAATTGTTCAATATTTCCTAAAAGAGGTTTTGTTTTTATTAGAACGTTTTAACTGGAGCTAAAAGTTTTAATGAGATAAGTGTAAGATGTCTTAATGTAAACCAATGGAAGCTGAAAATAAACGTCCCTGACTGAGGGAGGAACAGCCTGTTGGCTGTCTCTCTAACGTGTGTGAAAGAGAGTGACACAGAGAGACAGAGAGAGAAAGAGAAAGAGAGAGGGGAGAGAAATTTATAAAACAGAGAAGGAACAGAGAGTCTTACCGGGGAAAGTTTCTGAATGAGGTCATGAGCCACATGCACCAAATTCTTATCTTCCTGCATGTGTTTCTGGAACCGCCGACTTTCCTCCTCCTCCAGCAGGTCAAAGTCATTAGCTGCGTCGAGTAAGGCCTGGATGAGCCCTTTCCAGGAGCGGAGAGCAGGAACCTGAGGGGCCACAGCTGAGCTCACCCCCGTACCAATCACCAGGACGAGCTCGGGGGCTCGCTTGGTCTTCAGGCTGGGCAGCAGTTTCCTTTAGGGCAAACAGAAATTCAAACACGATGCTTGACTGACCCTTACCAACAGAAAAAACAAAACATTTTTAAATGTGGTAAAACTACTAATTTATTTTTGGACACAATCTGGGATCAATTTTGATGAGAAAATAGCCAAATGAGTAAAGATGTGCAGCTTAACTTACCTGGGCTTTTTGGCATTTGAATCTGCATCCTGAGAATCAGCCGCAGGTCTCTTCTCAGTTTTCACAGCTACCACGGAGGCCATTCAGCTCCTGTAACAAACAGGTGTGCTCATATAAACACTCACTATACATGAGACATACTCTTTGTTTGTTAGGATGTTTGGGAAGTTTTGCTCTCGACAGCATTAACACCTCAGAACCTTATCACTGATGTGTCTTTCATTTCCTCTTATCTTACCTGGCACTTCATGTTCTGTAAACAGGAAACAATTTATTCATTTCCTTCCAACAACACACCTAACCTGATGTCATGTGGTGTAAGGCTTTTCAATAATCATTTACAGCACCATGGCTACACACAATAACCAAAAAAGATTTTAAAAGTGACAAAAACATAGGCCACATATTAAGATTAGAATTCACACCATAAATAGATCTTACCGTTTTTAATATCAGCTTAAATCTCTGTTGAAACACTGCAGTCAAAACAGCCCTCACTCGAGGTTTTGTGTGCGCAAATATGAGGTACTACGGGTTTTTTTTAGCTATGAGAAAATTTCGAAGTAAAAGCCAACTTCCGGTTCATTTTTTAATTTTTTTTTTACATTTAAAAACTTTGAAGCCACTTTGCATTATTAAAATAATATACATCAACACATGTCCCAATATTACATTGGTTGAATTCAAAATAAAAACATATTAAATATACATTCTGCCAAATTATTTTATTTTTTCATCTAAAACTAGAGGTGGTTTATCCTGGAAATTGCAAAATATCTGCACATTTTAACATTGTGACGTTAATGAACTCGTAAGAAAAGCTTTTCCTTTAATGCCTAATCTAATAATCGGGCCATATTTTCTAAAGTTTTGAAATGTGAAATTGCACAAACCAAAGTCAAGTTTTACTTTGAAAGTCGCACCGCTGCGAGAAAACCGTAGTACCGCAAATTTGTGCGCACAAGAAACCTGCGTGGGGGCTGGCTTGACCATCGTTTTCAAAGTGGGGGTTGGCTTGACCGCAGTGAACTAAGCTAACGTGTACAACTCCACCTACCTAACAAATACTGAGAGCTCACTTACCTTGGTACAGGTAATATCCAGTGTTTACTTATGTTGTGTAAATCCTGAACTCGATGAAAGTCAATCAATAATTTCGAATTAGTTTTTAAAATCGATTAGATTTCGAATCTTGTAGCTTTTTGAGGATCTTAATGAACCCGGATAACTAGTCCCCAAAGACAAAACAGCTCTGCTTAACTAAAACAAACAAACTAGCGTTTTGCTAACCTAAACTACTTTGTTGATGCTTTAAAATAAAGTAGCAGTTACCAAGAATGCTGCTGAACGCAAGAAACTCCCTCTGAATGAACTGTCATCCCGACAGCAGACTCACGAGCATTGTAAACACGTTATTAATCAGTTTTATGAGATAAAAGGAGTGGTTTTGCCCCAGAAACGCCTCGGACCCCTGCTGTTGTTCTAAAGCCACTGGGTACGTCGGCGTCTGTGTTGAAGTTTCTGAGACTCTGTTGAAGTCGCCGCTTGCAGTGATGTGGTGCGTTCAAGTACTGTAGAATCAGCTCGTAAATTTGACCTACACTCACTCAACCTGTTGCCAGAATGTTGTCGTAACAGACACAGTAAGTCTAAAAATAACCTTCTCTCCCCCCCAAAAAAGAACAAATAAAAAATTTGCATATAACTTTCAGATTTGCGCTGTCACTGAATATAATAATAGAAGATTTATATTTTAATTAAACAAAGACTTTCCCCTAATTCTAAATCGGACAAATGGATTTTACAAGAGCAATTAAAAGCATCAAAAGCCATTTATGGATCTGCTTTGTATGAATTGTTTACTTCATCTGGAAGGTGTGCAGCTAGAAAACACATTCTCTGAGTAGATTTTTTTAATCTTTCTTTTTAAAACATCACTTTTTAATTTATGCCAGGTTTTTTAATGGTATCTCCTAGAGTCAACATGAGAATAATTATTTTAAAAAATGAGCCAATATGTTTGTTTATATGAGCCTATGAATAAGACTATGTAGAAAAATAATTGTAAATTAATAAATATAGGATTTTTAAACTGACTTCTTTATTTAGGAAAAAGTGACAGCTTTCAAGAAGGATTTAATATTTAAATATTATTTACCAAAAGTAGTTTCAATTTTTACAGTCCCCACCCCCAGCTGACCCGTTTCACCTGCACAGAATCAATATTGTTCTTTTTTTAAAGACTTTTTAAACAAGACCACGTCAGCAGGTCAGCCTCTGGTTTAAAAAAAATCACTGCTGGACTGCCACCTCCTGTTTGAAAAGAAAATGGGAAAACTAATGTTAAAAAAAAATCCTAAAAAATACAGTAATATGCTAATGAAATAAGAGAATTCTCAAATATTTGTATTGATTCCTTAATTGTTCTTCTCGGGTAGTGCAATTTGTTATACTTATGATGTGTGTGTGTGTTTATATGTAAAGATTTCTTCAGAGATCAATTCTTGTTGAAGTCTGCACAGAAACACAGATGAAATTGCTTCTTTCTCCAATTTATTTGAAAATAATCATATTGGTCATCAACCATTATGACCTAAAGGTGGACATTCCCCCAAAGTATCAAACTAAACCATTTTCACTTCATGCATAAAAATATCTGATTAAACTGCTATAGACACTGTTTATAGCCACATTTATAAAAGATATTACCCCAAATAAATCACACTTTAATTATTTACTAAAGCACCAGAAACCCTCCTAATCTGTACAGCGCAATGTATTTAAATAGACACACATTAAAGGCAAACAACATTCAAAGAAATAGTTCCAGTTGAACTAATTACCTCAAACCATCAACTGACAAAATGTTACAACTCTTAAGTTTTCCTGAATCCATGTAAAAGGCCCTGCATTCATGTCAGAACAGTAGAAAAGGCAAACTGGTCACATATGACGACTTTATTCAATGCTCTCTTTCACGAGTGATCTCAGTCGCTGGTTTATGTGTAAAGCTTGCAATAGGCTGTTTAAAGGTCAAAGTTCTAGGAGGGAAAATCCCTCAGCAGTGTTTAAATATCCTGATATTTACTCTTTACTTTTTTAAATGCAGCATTTATTTTCTGCAGGATTATAATAATAGGAACCTGAAAGTAACAGGTTGCACAAAAACAGCTGGCAGGTCTGAAGTGGTGTGATTGTTATGACTGAGATTTATTATGCCGCATGAAAAAAATGACTAATTGTTAAATGATTTGTTTTCTCAAAGCTAAATATGGCTTTAAGCTCTCAAAAGATTAGTAAAAATCTGAATAGAGTTGGTCTAAAAGTTGAAATCCTTCATAGAACTAATGATACAAGTCTATAAAGAAACATTCGATGACTAAACGGAGATGGAGCCGTCTCTGAAGTTGGTCTTCCCAATCAGAACATTGAGCAGCATAGCCTTTCCCTCCTTTGCCTCCTTCTGAGCCTTTCTGATGATGTCACTCAGCTGGTCCCCGTGTTCCCGTCCTATAAGGTAACCCTTACCACCATAACCATCTGCCACTATGTGATAATCTGTAAAAACAAGTTTACCGGTTAGCAGCTGAATACACAAAACAGAAAATTGTAAAATCTTTAGAATATAATCTGTGTGCATTCTTCTAGTCAACATGTGTACGTATATCTGAAAGTGTACCTGTAAATGCGAGGCCACACGCCACGTTGCTGCCAAGCATGGGAACCTGCTCTCTGGATATCTGACTCCAACATGCATCGTTTCCCACCACAGCTATGACCGGCGTCTAGGTCATTGAAAAATGTAAATAAATGGGTTATCTGAACATTATTCTAATGTTTCATATTCTGTAAGGGCTGGAATAACTTAGCAGGCCATTACATCAGGAGAAAACAACAAAAAAGACATGTCTACCAGACAATGTGGACTTGTACCTGATTGAAACTATAAACGTTAAAAGGAACTAGAGGCAGGGTTTGTAAAAAAAAATAAATAAAGAATTCATGCATGTTCAGTTTTTTTAAGTTAATGGGCGATGAAGCGTTTTAAACTAAAAAGAATGAGACCACCCTTGTATCGTTCCATTGTCTTGAACAGGCTGAGCTGTGAAATGATCTGCAGTTTGGGCCAGAATTTCCCACGCTGTCCTACGAATGTGACTTGCGCGTTCTCGACAGCCTCAAAGCAGGAAGGATCTGTATGCGGTAGGTGGCAGAAATGCACCGTAACATTGTGTGCCAACCACCAACTTACTTAGTCACTCGACATGTGTTGCTTTTTTCATAATGCCAGTATATGGGCAGCGGTCTGAGGCTTTCAGCTGACTCTGCAGTTTCCACTCTGCCTTCACTCGGGCCGGTAATGGGCGTTCTCCGTGTGCACGCGGTATGTTTACTGGTTTGGGGTAGTGAGAACATTGGATTCTGTGTTCCTCATGTCAGCGGGTCAGAGTATTGGTAGCTTTGTGTTTTAGGACATCCCTGCTAGTGACACCCTGTCTCGTTCTGTGTAACCTGTGTGTGTGACCGTGGCAACACAATGGAACTCGGACTGGCGGAGGAGCTGGACCGGACCCTCGTGGCTGGCGGCGTAGCCAGTGGTAGATCAGCTGACGTTCCAGTGCTCCAAGCGGTCAGCGCTCCAAATGGACAGACTGCTGGTTCTCCCCTGCAGTTCAGAGGAGGATCACAGGAGAGGAGGAGAGCCATGAGGGATAAACTGGTGTTCTAGTTTTCTCCGTTAGCTCCCCTCTGGGACTATTAGGGTGGTGGTCCAACCGGGCCATAGCCTGGTGTGTGTGTGTGTGTGGTGCGGTGCATTTTTACCATATTTCATTTTGTATTAATAAAATGTATTTTTATTTATGGAATCATGTCTCCGCTTGCCTTTAGTTGAACCTGAATGAGACGAACTAGATCTGCCACATTAGAGAGAAGTTTCTGCGTGCTCTCGGGCAAGGCTGTAGTTACTCATTTTGTTTCTTAATCCTGCCTCTAGTCACTTTAATTGATGTTTTAACCACTAATATCCATTTAGACTGATACTCTACTCACACTGTAATAATTCAGAAAACGTTCAAATCTGAAGCATACATTATGACTAAATGAGTTTCCCACCTTGTGACGAGTAAAAGTGTCAAACTCTGCAACACTGAATCCCAAGGAGCCGTCACCATAGATGATCCAGATCTGGACAGCAGGAACATTTATGGAGGAAGATTTAAAACCAAAATCAGTGTTTCTACACATTTTCCATTTCAAAACTCCAGCCTTTCCCAGTCTCTGTTTTACAGATTTTTTCTGTCTATTTTGAATATGCAAGTACAAATATTTCCAGTATACAATATATACTGGAAACAAAAGTTAGACACCAAGAAAAAATATGCAAAACGAGGTTCATTTTGTAAAGCTAAGTTCCAATTCAGATTAAAAATAAAAAATTTTAAAATCAGAACAGCTGGGCTATTTTCAATAAATGAGTTCAATTATGTAGAGCATGTGGGGAAAGCCTTTCATTAAACAGCACCATTTAAAATCAACTTGGTTTATAGACACATCATTTTTGGAATGAGGTGCTCAACGGAGTACCAGGTGTTGATTCTTGGTGCTCACACCATACTGTATATGTGTACACTTCAGAAAATCCATCCATCCATTTTCTGTAGCCGCTTATTCCTCCACAGAGGGTCGCGGGGCAGCTGGTGCCTATCTCCAGCGGTCAAGGGGCGAGAGGCGGGGGACACCCTGGACAGGTCGCCAGTCCATCGCAGGGCCACACAGAGACGAACGAGACAAACAACCACACACCCACTCACACCTAAGGACAATTTACCAGCCCAATTAGCCTGACAGTCATGTCTTTGGACTGTGGGAGGAAACCGGAGTACCCGGAGGAAACCCACGCACGCACGGGGAGAACATGCAAACTCCACGCAGAGAGGCCGCAGAGCCGGGACGCGAACCCATGACCTCCTTGCTGCGAGGCAACAGTGCTAACCAACTGCGCCACCATGCAGCCCACACTTCAGAAAATGAAACGGAAAATCAAATCTGGAAGTGCAAACCATCATATATTTTGTTCTTATTCAGATCAGAAATATCCTAAAAAAGGAAATTGTAAATGTTTTCAAACCTTTTGTGGACCATTCAGGAATTTTATTTAAAAAAAAAAAGAAGCAAAACAAAAATATTTTAAATATGAAAAGTTTACCTCAGATTCAGGACGACACAGTTTTGCACCCAGAGCAAATCCTCCTCCGACTCCCAGAGTCCCAAAGGCCCCTAACAGGCACAGAGACCAGGATTATGGCACTGTCTAGTCCTTTAAGTGTTTTATATGCTTCAAGAAACCAGTGGATTAATTAACTAGGAGATAGACTGGTTTAATCAATCTGGCTGTTTGCTTTAACCTGGATCAAGCCAACACAAAGGTCCTCTTGGTCTCATTATGTAAGCAGCACTTCCTACAAAGTCTCCTCCATCTGCAACGATGATGCTGTCCTCAGCCATCAACTCGTCCACACTGAGCAGGACCTTCAAAGGATTCAAGTGCTGCTCTGTCTTCTCCTCGGCTTTAGCCCTGAAATGACAAGCGTGTTTATTAGCATGTTTCCATGACACTGAGCAGAGATTCACACTCTCTCCCTACCTGTTTGCATTTTCTTTGGTCAGATCTCCAGCCTTGAGAGTTTGAGGCCATTCCTCTGGACAGCGGTGGCCCTTCAGGCCCTTGGATAGCCGCACTAAAAATGACCCAGCATCACCTAGCAAATAAAATAATTACACTTCAATTCAAGTCTCAAGAAAACAAGTTATCATATGGAGGCGCTTTAACTTATGATCAAAAATGAACAACTTCCCCTTTTTAAAAATGGGACCAATGTCACTAATCTGACTAGTACTATACACTTTAATCTTAGACAGATATTGACAGCAGGTTGCAAATGTACCCTGAATTGCTACAGTGGGTTTCCAGAACATGTCAGAGTTTTTCAGCAGTTGTGACTTGTCTCTGTTGACAGCGATGATCTTGCTGCGTCTGTTCAGAACTCTGCCGTAGCTCAAACGAAAGTCACACACAGTGCCTGTAAAACACAACAAATCAAAACACAATAAAGTAGTCAACTCTTGAAATTCAGACTAGCTTAATCACGCTAGACAGCTGAACTTCTCACTGCATTTCAAAATGAGCAGAACAAGTCTAAAAAATTAATTAATTTCATTTAGGAGAGGTAATTACTCCAACTTCATAAAGTATTGTAATACTTAATTACTGACATATTCAATTTTAATTATTTAACATGGTCTTTCATGATAATTTCTTACCTTCTATCATTTCTCTACATGTTTTATTAAAAATAATGAATTGTCAAATCCCTGATGTCCCCCATCAGTCTGGGATTTAACTGATAAGACAAAAAACCTAAGCTTATCCATCATTTATAAAATGGATGATGCCCTGTTCTTTAAACAATTTACTATAAATTACCCAACACTTTTTTAAAAGCACTTTAAACTAGAAACTGAAATTATAAACAATTTAGAAACATGTTTGTTTAATGCACAAACAAGAAGTATTATTAGTCTCAATGAATACAATATACTATATAAACACATCCTTAATGAACAACACTGACCCCTGCTGGACATTAGAAGGAATAGAATGTTTCTGGAATAGTTTTTAATCAGTTATATCAAGTCTGTAAATAAAGCCTTACCTGCTAAGAGAACCAAGTCAGCCTCCTTTAGAGCGTCTCGTCTGTTCTGACGAATGTGGATGGGGCTGTCTTTACCCAGCATGCCACGGGTCATGCCCCCAAGAAAGCAGGGAATACCCAGATCCTCCAAAGCCTTCCTAAAAATCAGAAACATATTTTGACTATAGTTTTGATAAGATAAATAACATTTAATTTGAATACAAAATGATTATAAGCCATAATAATGAGTCATGCTACAAAGAAAAAGGTCAAAGGTCAAACCTAAAGTCAGAGGCTCTGTTAACCTGACTAGATCAGCATGGTAAATGATACTAAACACAAACTATTCTAGTTTTCAAAATATATACATTTATTTAAATCTCCATTGTTAATATCCTGCTAATATCTATACTCCATTGGGTAATGTGTTAGGAATACATTTCATCATTTGATGAAAACTATCCAAACTACAGACAGAGGGTGTAATTTGAAGTCACCAAGAAATTTAAACTTTAAAACTGATACAACATGGTCCTCATGAGATGATGGATGGTGTCCTGGGCATCTCCTCCTTGATCCTGACCAGGACATCACTGAGCTCCTGAACAGTCTGACATGCAGTCTGGCGGACGGATCTAAACATGATGTCCCAGAAATGTTCTATTGGATTCAGGTCAGGCCAGCGTGGAGGCCAGTCAATGGAATCAACTCCATCCTCCTCCAGGAACTACATGCCTACTCTTGTCACATGACACTGGGCATTAACATGCACCAAGACCCACTGCAGCAGGGAAGGGTCTAACAATGGTCTAAGATTTCATCCTGATACCTAATGGCCTTCGTTTACCTTGAACCAAAATGTCACATTTTAACTGGAACTCTGTGGAAACAGCTGTTTACAATGTAGATACTTAAGTGATTGTATATTTTTGATATTATATATCAAAGAGCCCTAAACATGTCAAAAAAAGATATATGGAAATAAAACAAACAGTATAATATATATCACAACACAGTGGGAAAGACTATATTTTTGATTATTTATGCTGCAATAGTCTACCTGGATTTGCTGGCAAATCAAACCTGTACTGATGATAGTGGACATAATATAATTTACAGTTATCAGATAATATTCAATCAAGTAAATTCTCTTGGGTGATTTCCAGTGTTTTTGATGGGCATTCTAAAAGCCAATAGCTTTTCTTGAACGTCAAGTTAAAACTTTAAAAATCTTCTGTGAAGCATTCACAACATAAACGGCAACGTGGATTGGATTTATATAGCGCCTTTCTAGACACCCAAAGCGCTTTGACAGAAGCTACATTATTCTTTCACGCACACATTCTCACCGGTGATGGTAAACTACGACAGACGTCTGTAGCCACAGCTGCCCTGGGGCAGTCTGACAGAAGCAAGGCCGCCATTCTGCGCCATCGGCCCTTCTGACCACCACCAACATTCACACAGGCAAGTTGGGTGAAGTGTCTTGCCCAAGGACACAACGACAATCTAACCCAGCCGGAGCTGGGGATCAAACTGGCGACCCTCCGGTTACCAGACCGGCCACTCTACTAACTGAGCTAAACGCCGCCCCAAATCAAAATTATGAACCATCATTCCAGCTGTTTCCTCTTTACACTAGTTAGTGCCTTTATAAAATTGATTTTAAAAAATGTTTTAATAGATTCTAAATAAACCACAACTTTGGAGAATCTTTACCTGGTATCATCCACTGGTGTTGGTGGGAGTGTTGCTTGACTCCCCAGAAGAATCACGGGCTTCTTGGCTCGGCTCACCAGCTCTGTGCATTGTTGTACCTGATTTGTATTGTTGGAAAAGCAGCAAAACATACTATCAGAAAACTATACAATAAAGAGACTGACCTAGAAACAATACATCCCCAAATACATTGAAGTATATTCAGTGGTTTGACACTAAGAGCAGGACTACCTGACTGTCTGTGGCTTGAGGGATGTGGACAGGAAGTGGAGAGACTTCTCTGGTCTCCCAGGCTCCAGCAAAAAGGTTCATAAGATGATTGTTGAGGTACCTTACAATCAAACCATGACATAGTATAACTTTATTTCATTACACAAACAAATCACTATAGTTCTCTCTGGTAACATACCATGAGACAGCTTTTCCCATCAGGCCTTTGGGAGGGTTCTTCACAGCAAACTCTTTGGACACAATGTGGTAGGGATACAGCGTGTCAAGAGGGAACTCTATGAAAACAGGCCCAGGTGTTCCCGACTGAGCTATCGCAAGGGCCTTCCTGACCGTCGGCACGATCTCCCGGACAGTCCGGATGGAGGCACAAAACTTACAGAGTGACTTGAAGAGAGACATCTGGTCGATGTCCTGTAGTGCTCCTCGGCCCTGTGACAGTTCATTTTAAGAGCTAAAAAACACAGCTTCAGGAAACCACACAACCTTATTTTGTTCTGTTACATTTACATAATGATAACATATAATAATCATTATTTTTACACAATCTACCTGTAGTAGTGTACCAGCAGCTCCTCCTATAAGCAGAAGGGGCGATTCGGCCATTTGAGCGTTCTTCACAGCCGTCACTGTGTTAGTCAGACCTGGACCAGCAGTCACTGCTGCTACACCTACAGTACCTGGTGTAGAGATCAACAAAAACACCATCAATTTGCTGAAAAGACATTACAATATGCCCAAGAATTCTTAGATTTCCAGAGTTCAAACAAAGACACGCCTCAACTTGATACAGCAGCTGGCTAAGTCAAATATTATCCCAAGTATTTGTGTAACTTAAGGTCGTACCTGAGAGCCTTGCCACAGCATCGGCAGCAAAGACAGCAGTGGCCTCGTGTCTAGTGTCCACAACCTGGATGCCAACCTTCTCACAAGCCACCAGGATAGGCGAGATGTGTCCACCAACAAGGGTGAAAAGAAATTTGACTCCATGTGCTCGAAGGACTTCTGCCACACTCTCACCTCCATGCCTGGGGCTTTTCGTCTCAGTCTACATTCAAGAAAAATATTTCATTCAGGTTCAGTTGTTAATGTTGTTTGCGTAGTAAATTGGTCATTTAAATTCTGCAGTCAAATCAAACTGGTGCTTTTGACTAATCAATGACTCTTGAAGGTCAACTGGTCCCAAACCGTTTTTATCATTTGAGAAATATTTCCAAACTGAGAAGATTTGTGTCAAAACATGAACCTGAGATGGTTCTTCATGTTTTTATTTCTTCTCGTCTAGTCTCGTCTCGTCAACAACAACAACAAAAATTGCCTTCAGTTGATCCAAATGTCTGCTGTGAAGGTCCTGACTGGAACCAACTGAAGAACTCAAGTTTTAATGTCTCTGCACTGGTTACTTGTTAACTTTAGAATAGCAGCTCTACTTCAAGTCTCTCCCACATGTCAAAGCTCCTCATCTTTGTTCTAGAACTGAACCCAGTCATCCTGGAAAGAAAACTTATTCTGGCTGCCTCACCATAGATGATGGTTGGAATGTAGATCAACTTGTCTATCAAGAGCTTTGCCTTCTGGATTAGCTCCCTTTTCACCATAACAGACCAGTTCAGCATCCGCCTATCCTCCAGTCAATCTCCCATTTCATCCTTCCCTCACTTGTGAACAAGACCCTGAGATATAAAACTCTTCCACTTTAAGGGCAGACCTCTTCATTAAGCCAGGCAGTCAATCAATATGCTTCCAGTTGAGAAAATGGTATTATAGTATAAATAAAAAAGATATAAGGGTATAACAGTATAAATAACTTAA
The DNA here is from genome assembly GCA_006937965.1 of Callopanchax toddi. Lineage (NCBI taxonomy): Eukaryota > Metazoa > Chordata > Actinopteri > Cyprinodontiformes > Nothobranchiidae > Callopanchax > Callopanchax toddi. The sequence goes on from SSNR01000185.1 coordinate 1,005,030, forward strand.
AATCCCAACACTGAATATTGTGGTAAACCACTGATCACTTTTCTATAATAGGATTTAGCATTAATTTTCACATAATAAACTTAATATTTAAATTGTTACACGATATTCTAACTCCATAACGTTCCAGTTGCTGAAAAAGTAAAAAGTGACCAAGTATGTTAAATGCTTTTTACATAGCTCAATGAATACATCTAAGGTGTGTTTTTACTTGGAAGAGTGAACAGAATCAGCAGGTAAGTAAGGTAGTTTTCAACATGTTTAAATAATCAGCTGTCAGATATTAAACTCCCTCCCAAGGTCAACTGTCACACTTCTATGTTTCAACAGAGCAGCGCATTGTCCAGGCCTGTGGTGGGGATGTGTTTCTTTATGCTATCCAGCTAACAACCAGGGGGTTTTACAGCCTTTTGTACACAACAATCGCACGGCTGGTCAAAGTTTAAATGAATGGAGCTCAGCTTACCTGTGACAACTTAAGAGACCACAGGTGGCTCTCAAATGATATTTACACCAACTAAACTGCACAATGCTGCCCTAAATTATAAGTATATAGAAAACAAAACAAAGAAGCCACAAAATATTTACCTACCTTGTGAAAGAGTTGGTAAATTAAGCCAAGTTTGTAGGCAGCAAGCACCAGTCCACCCACTGCAATGCAAGCAGAGCATCCAAGAACGCTGCCTACACATCCAAAAGACTCCATGTCGGGATGCGGAAGCAAAAAACTTACTCGTAAAACGAATAAAACCGCCTAACTACACTGAAACCTACTTTTTAGTCCACTCTGCTGCAGCTCTCTGACCGATTCATGCTAGGCTAAAATATTGAAGTTGCCTCTAAAACTAGTGTATAGCCATTTCAAACGTGTGTATTTGCAAAAACGTTCACTACCCAACTATAATTTATTCAATAGAGAAGAACTTGACAGGCCACCCCGTCGACTTCTGGAGTCAAAAAGACACAACGACTCCTTCTGCTACAGCGACGACGTTCAGGTCAAGCTAGCTGAAAGTATACATTTCACTTCCGTAATGAACTTTCAAAATAAATGCTCAACACATTTGCTCATCTTAAAATGATTGCTTTGCGATATATATTGCACATGTTATTTATTTATTTATTAACACAACTAATTTATTAGGCATTTTTAAGGTATGATTTGTTTCGACAATAACTGGTGTAACAAATATGTAACTTTTATTTTTGAAAGAAGGTTTTTGATTTCCGGTTTCTTAAAGAGACAACAGCCTATTTTGGCTTTGCTCTGCACAGTCGATGTGTGGGAGGTGAATTTCCCAACAGAGTTTAACAGACAAGCTTTTAGTCCAATGGAAAACTTGTTAGGATGTCCCACTATCAAAACCCCTAAACCCATCTTATCTAATCTGAGCAAAGTTCACACTGAACTGATAAGACAAAAGAAAATTATCATCAATGCTCTGCTGCACATATAATTTAAAATATATATGAATACATAGACTATTAATATTAGTAAATGTTTGTGCCCATACAAAATCTACATGTTGAAATGTAAATATGTTAGCAGCCTTTACAGTAGTGTGCAAAAGGGGAGCCTGTAAACATCGATGGTCTTTCCATATTCAGGATTTTCTGAAAATATTAGTTTTTCATCCACTTTTTGTTCCTCAAAAACAATGATCTGAAAGAAAGCAGAAAAACACACCATTTAGTACAAAATAACTGACATATGGTTGAAGTAGTGTTCATATGACAATGTGTACATTGTACCTGATTCTCTCCACTCTTGAGCCAAGATCCTGGGAGATAAAGGAAATGCTGAGGACCAACAGACCAGTAACGACCAAGGTTCTGCCCATTGACAAAAACAACTCCTTTACCCCAACCCTGTGCGTGAATGCAAATATGGTCATTAGACTGGCACAGGATAACATTTGTTTTTAATACTTCAAATGACTAAGACCACTGACACAGAAAAAATAGCTTTTTCTAAGATCTGTAAAGTTCTCACTATTAGATTACAACTTAATTAGCTGTGGTACTCACAGGAAGATTGATGAAGGTGTCTTTGGGTGGGCCATCCACATGAAGCCTGGTCTGGACAAATCCTGGGACAGGCAGTGATTTCAAGTCAGTTTTCCACTGACTCGAATTTGCTAAACTGTAAGGACGAAGACAACAAAAATAAGAAAAAAAAACCCTGTTATTGAGGTTTCTCTTTTATTTCATCATTATAAGAACAAACATTAGTACACTGAATTCAAACAACAAACCGCTTTATAAAGTTTGGCTTCAAATCTAAACAGAATATGTTGAATCCTCTCAGGGGGGTGTGATTCAAGTCAATGTCTCCCACGATACCTATATAAAAATAATAAAAATAAAAATAATCAAACAAGTCATGCAGGCAGGAAGAAAACCAAAAGTGTTAAAAGATTAATCTAAAATGTATAAATAGGTTTTAGTTTAAGTTATCTGAAAATATTATTCACCTTGATAACAGCTTAATACTTCTTCTATAGCTTTAAGAAAGTTTTTACACTGACTTCTCTAATAGTCCTTCATCTAAATTGTTGTTTTGAGCAGTTAGGCTATCACAAATGTAAAAAAAAAAAAAAGTTAGTCTTTTTATTTATTCAAATGAACAATTAAAAAAAACATTTAAACTCAAAGCCAGATCTCTGTGAATAATAATAGTTTAACAAGATGAAATATTACAGAACAAGAAGTCAACTTCAGGAAGCCATGTTACATTGTTGAGCAATGCAACATGGGTAACCACAGATTCATAACAGAAATCATATAAAAAGCATCAAACCAGCTCATATCTGTACTCCTAATGACTTTACCTTTGCGCTGGTTATCAAGAGCTTTCCCATAATTCACTCGTCCACAGTTCTCCACAAGTAAGGACAATGTCCTCGGCCCCTTTCATGCACAAACATGAGTGTTAATTAGAAAATTTAAATAGCATAATGTATTTGATGCATTTTAAAAGACAAATTAAACATACTGGAACAGGCAAGCAGTGGTGAGCCAGAAATTAAAGTATGGCTAAGCCAAAATCTGTGAGACATACATTTGAACCTAGCTAGTAAAATACATGGACATTTTAAAACTGGTTCCTTGGCAGTCCTTATATTCAAATTTAATGTTGAATTACCTAAAATACAAATTGTATTCAGAATATAAAACCAATATCTTTTAGACATCTTGGAGCTTTAGAAGAAGTGAGAACATAAAACATCATATATACATGTATGAAACATGCTTACAGCCAGAAGACCTGTTTCTAAAATCAGACCGAATATAAAATATTTAGCCTGGTTAGTCAAGTTCATTTGTGAACAAGCAAAACATTATTTAAAAAAAGGAAAATAAACAAACTATTGACATAATATTGATAGGCTTAAGCCAAACATGATTTGGGAGTTAAGAATTCTCCATATTTGGTGAAATATAAACAAACAAGCATCAAAAATAAAGAATTATGCTTTTTGTGGCATCTGAAAAAGCAACCAGGACAGCCAAAACAAGTCAATATTTATTATTAAAGAGCGATATAAAGATTTGTTATTTGTACTTGAGATAACGTTTCAGTGACTTTTATGTTGCATGATGGTTTAGCACCTCCTTATTTGACCTCATTGTTTAGCACCTCCTTATTTGACCTCATTGTTTAGCACCTCCTTATTTGACCTCATTGTTTAGCACCTCCTTATTTGACCTCATTGTGATTTTATACATTTAAATGTAGTTTAACTAAACTGATGTTGTTATGAACAACTTGACAAATAAACCTATTAATTTTTATTCCATTTTTATTTGTTCAAAATTTTAATCTTGCATTTCTGGGGAATCAATTTGAGATATAATTTGAGATGTTTATACCTGATTAACCATGAATTGTTTTAGCTTCATATGTTTGGAAAAAAAACAAAGAAATACCTCAGCATCAGGAAGTGCAACCTCATGAGTTTTGTAGTCCAAACACCCAACAAGCTGTCTGTCCACAAAAACCTGTGAAGAACATCACGTTACAGGAGCATGTTGAACAATGTGTTCTGCTGTCTTTAAGACAATCCTTGTCTCCTCACCAATGCTCTGTCCCTGATGTTGTTTTTGGAGTTTATCGTTCCTCCACTGGTGATGGTGGTTTCATACAGTGTATAACCATATGACTGACCATTGTTGTTGTTGACAGGAAGGTTTTCCATGTTTATTGGCTTCTCTGACGTGTATGGCTATGAATGAATCATCAAATGTTTCAAATGTGAGAATTCAGACAGCATCTTGTGATAAAATATGCTAATTTTTTATCAATGAAGAGATTTTGGATGTAGCATTTCATATTTACTAGCTTTCATACCAGACAGTTTACCTTACCTTGTCTGTGAAGTTCAAGCTGTCCCAGAGGGAAAGGTACTGCTGCATGAAGACCGGCTCATAAGCTTTCCTCTCCTGAGGAGGGGGAACTGCAGGAAGAGGATCAGCTGGAACACAAGTTATCAAAAAGTATTTCATTAACCTTTAAACTGGCAGGTCAACCACAAGGTAGAGCACATTTTAGTCCTTAGAACTTATTAAAGTGTGCACTGAACTTAACAGAAAAAACCTTCCAAAAAATATCTCCCCAATAAATATTAAATATTGTTAGAGTTTATTATAATTTAAGGTAATTATTATAATTTTCCACATTATTATTCACTTATATTACACAGGAGTCATAGATTTTCCAGCCCTTTACCCTGGTGGTGATTTATACACAAAAACACTAAATATAGGCACAAAATAATGTTTTTAATTCCTTGTCATATAAAATTAAATATTATAGTGCTAAAAGCAATTTCAGTAACAGTTTTGTGCACTTTCAATGACTTTACTAATAATTCAAGCACTTTCACAACCTTGAAAAATGTTTTCAAATTTCAAGCATTTTCAAGGATTTTATGCATCCTGATTTTAACCCATATTTCCCCAAATGGACAAAAAGAAATGCATCAAAATCCCCAATTTCTGTATGGCGAAGATGACAAATTCATGGTGTGCATCTGTTTCCATTAAATCTGTAAACCGATCACGACACATGGACTTTACAGTGGTAGTGGCTGAACAGATTCCTCAAAAGCTCGTATTTGGTGGTGTAGTCTCCAGCTTCAGAGAGTGGAGCATCATAATCTGTCAAGAAACATTTAGCAAAACTGGGATGACTCATCATCTGTTTAAAACCTTTATTTGCTTTCTGAGCTTTAAGGGTTCTTCTCACCATAACTTGTGACCTGAGGTTTGTAGGTTCCAAAGTCCATCGCTCCGTTCATAAAACCAAAGTTGGTTCCACCATGAAACATGTAGAGGTTAATGGAAACACCTCGCTCCAAGATTTCAGACACCACAGTGAACATGTCTGTCAGGGACACATAGTCCATGAACATTTCTGATCAATTAAAACATATTATGAATGAGTTTCAGTACCTTCAGCGTGGAACACATGATGATGTCCCCCCCAAACATCGAACCACCCAGACCAATACTCCATCACCATTAGAGGTTTCTGGGGCTACTCCAACCGGAAAAGATCAAAAACATCAAATAAATAGAACCAATATAAAAGCTGATTCAGACAATCAAAAACCATTTACCTGCATGTACGCTAAGTGTTGGATGGCTCCAAATGACAGCCTCTGTAGATTGATTGTTTTTAGAACTGAAATGAACAACATATATAATAAAAATATAATATTATTATTGAAAGAAAGTTAAGAACAAAATAGAACCACCAAAGTAAACTGAGAAGTCCTCTTTATTTATTTATTTTTACCTCCCTCCAGTCCTCTATAACTCAAACCTTCCCAGTTGTCTGAGGTCACCAGGAGCTCATTGACCCCTCTGGACTGGAGACACTATCAGAAAGAATAAATACAGTACAAAGAGTGGCAAATTAACTGAGTTAAAAGTAAGAATGTTAGGTTAATTATTCTTTGTCGAAGTCTGAAAGTGGGACATTATTAAAACTTCCATGGAGAAAGTTCACCTCAAAATATCAGAACACTCTGCCCTGTGAAAGATGTGATATCTGCTCCTTCAACTGTGTTTCAAGGTCTGAAGAAAGGGAGTTTTTCTCCCAGAATGTTTTATCATGTCTTATCTGTGTCTTTCAATAAAATATGAGCCCGGAGCAGGGAAAAAGTCAGAAGGGATCCTGGTCTGCTGAGATCCAGTCTGCTCCTTCTCCAAGCTCCGGAGCTTGCTGTGTATTAAAGTGATAATATGCAACTTTTTCATATCTTTAAATTTTTTCCTTGAGCCAGTATGTGCTAATATGACCCTTTACAAAGTAAAGAAAAGTCACTTAGCCCCATCTGGTGATTACAGCCGGAAAACCACGATTGCAAGATCTCCGTCTCCGTCCCGGTACACAGAAAGTCACTTGTCTCACGAGGGTTAGGCTAACCCAAAGTGGCTAGCTGTTATGCTAGCGCTGGAGTGTTTTTAGCTCATGATTCCTGATTTTTTTCAATCTCTCCCTGCTTGAACACAGCTGATTTCTTTGAAAGAGTAAATAACCGCTCCTGTAGAAAGCTATGAAGGCTGAGGAGACATTTCAACAGGTAGATATTGGCGTTTAGAAGCTGAAACGATCTGGTAACTTGTTTAATGCAGTGATTTAAAACGGACACCAGAGGGAGCCCAAAACAAGCAAAACTGCATATTATCACTTTAAGAAAGCTTTGTCCGTTTCATTGACCAAGTCTGGGTATTCATAATGTTAGAGGTTTGGACCTAACAAAGAAGGTCAGTGATAAAAGCTGAAAATGAACTTACATGTTTTATAAAGGCCAGATATTCCTCATCTTTAGCATACGATCCATACTCGTTCTCTACTTGGACTGCAATGATTGGTCCTCCGTGTTCAAACTAAGAAGCGTGTGATGTTTCAGCAAAAATATTTAACTATAGTGTAGAAATATGTAGAAAATATATGTAGAAAAGAGATGTGGATTTACCATCAATGGTCTGACAACAGAGATGAGCTTGTCAAAGTACAGGTTGACAGCATTTACAAATCCTGGATAGGTAGACCTCAACTGCATGTCTCTGTCTTGCAGCAACCAGCTGAGAAAGGTAAAGGCAGCAATTTTTGTTCAGTTCAATTCAATTCAATTCTGTTTAGTTCACTTTGTTTAATTTAAATACAATTAAATTAATCCAGTTCAGTTTAGTTCAGTTCAATTTCATTTGATATGATTTGAATCAGTTCAGTTCAATTAAATTCAATTTAGTTCACTTTGTTTAATTTAAAGGGACAAGAGGGAATATTTCAAATAAAAATAATCATGCATGCTCAGTTTTAAGTGAGGAAGCATTTTAAATCAAAAAGTACAATTAAATTAATCCAGTTCAGTTCATCCATCCATCCATCTTCCGTAGCCGCTTAGTCCTCCACAGAGGGTCGCGGGGGAGCTGGTGCCTATCTCCAGCGGACAAGGGGCGAGAGGCGGGGGACACCCTGGACGGGTCGCCAGTCCATCGCAGGGCCACACAGAGACGAACGAGACAAACAACCACGCACCCACTCACACCTAAGGACAATTTACCAGCCCAATTAGCCTGACAGTCATGTTTTTGGTCTGTGGGAGGAAACCGGAGTACCCGGAGAAAACCCACGCACGCATGGGAGAACATGCAAACTCCACGCAGAGAGGCCGCAGAGCCGGGACGCGAACCCACGACTTCCTTGCTGCGAGGCAGCAGTCCAGTTCAGTTCAGTTTAGTTCAATTTGATCTATCCAAGTTTGATGTAATTTGTTTAAATTCAGTTGAATTCAACTGAACTGAATTGAACTAAATTAAATTAACCCAGTCCAGTCCAGTTCATTTAGCTCGGTCAGTTCATTATGATATGATTTGAATCAATTCTGTTTAACTTTATTTTATTTGGATTCAATTAAATTCAGTTTGATTTGATTGAATGAAATTTGAAACTATTTAATCAAATCAAAATACTTTAATAACCCCAGAGGGAGATTAGATAAATGAGGTCATTCAGGTCAGTTATTCTTGCTTGATGGTTTTATTTTTCCTTGAGGTTGACATAGTAAAGGTAAAAACAAAAGGCCATTAGAAAAGACGTCACCTGGGCAGTCCACCTAAGTCCCATTCAGCACAGATGTAAGGTCCAGGCCTCAGGATCACCCAGAGACCCAACTCTGCTGCTACACTGACATAAGCCCTGAAAGAGACATGTCCTGTTCAAATAATGAATCAGGTTTTAACAGTAATAATACAGGAAGAGAGTTTTAGGAATTGTACTTGAGGTCCAGCTGATCCTGAAAGTTAAATGTTCCTCTCTCAGGCTCATGTAGGTTCCATGGGACATAGCTGAAAAAGAAACCAGACTCCAGTGACTCCAAGTCAATGTCAACCCAAATGTGTTATTCTATATTCATAAAAATAAAATGACAGCCCAATAGTTGGGGTAAAATATAAACAGCAGTTAGAGCCTACGTTGTGAGAGTATTGAGACCACAGGCCTTCATCTTCAGCAGTCTGTCCTTCCAGTAGGCTCTGGGGACACGGAAGTAATGGATGGAGCCTCCCAGGATGCGGAAGGGCTCTCCCTTCAGAGTGAACTGAGACGAGTCGACCCTCAGTCCATCCAAACTGCTCATTTTGCTCACTTCAAGTTAAGATCTGATGGGACCAAAACAGTTTGGTGACTAAACAATACAGATCTGAATACTACAGTAACATTAATATAGTAAAAATAGACAATTTAAAGAAAAGCCTTACCGAGTCTTGTCACAAGTGTCCAACATATTGGAGAAAATCCAGATTACAACAAAAACACAGTCAGAGCTGTGCCCTGATTCTGAGCTTACCAGAGAGCATTTGAGAGTCAGATGGTGCTAGGAGGCCTCAAACTCTGCAGATAAGGGAAACTATTGTTGTTTGAGAACAACAATGTAATGGTGCTCTGTCTCTCTTTCTCTGTCACTCTCAGCCAGAAAAGGGATGCATTCAATTGAACAAAGTAGAGCCTCATGATACAGTTTACAGAAAAAAAATGATATTCTCATCAAGCATGCAGTTACAAGAAGGAGCGAGGTGTTTATAGGTTTGTTTGCACATATGCATTTGCAAAAAGATTATTTTTATATTCTGTTTGTCTTTAGATACAGTTTTACAAATGTGAGTAAAAGAAAGCTTTGATTTAGTAATCTTGCTTTTAGTTTTTGGACTTTTCATGTTTGCATTATAGTAGCAGGCTGGGCTGCACAATATTAGAAAATAAAGACAGGAATTGCAAATACTCTATGTGTTTTAGTGTTTCAACCACTATCATAAAGCAGGTGAGGGCATCAAGAGCAGTGAGATTCTATCAAATTAACATGGAAATTAATGTTTCTGATTTAGTCCCATCCAAGCAGTTCTTTGCTATATTGATATTTTTGTGATATATTCCCTTATGAAAAAAAACACATGAAAAACACCTGCTGTAAAATTCTCACAATCTCTTATAAAAATTGAAAATGAACTGATCGAGGCAGGAGGTGGGACCCAATGGTGCAGGGGGAAGCAGGATCAGGAGACGGAAGGTAAAAATCCAAAATTTGTTTATTTAAAAAATGAAGCAGGGAATAAACTTGACAGGTCTTGACTAGACTGAAAAACTAAACTGGAACTAAGACTAATAATAATAATGCAGGTCAGACGAAGAACAGGACATGATGAACAGATCAGACGAACCGACAACATGACACAGAAGGGTTTAAATACTGAAGGCAGGGAGTAATCAGGGGAACAAGGAGCAGGTGAGTACACGGGACAGGTGTGAGCAATGAACAATCAACAGATGAGGGAGGGGTGGAGAGCAGGGGACTGAGCATGGAGGAAAACACAGGGGCAACAAAACTGGACTAAGGACAAAGACAAGACTAGAACCACAGAAACCAAACCTAACAAGACACAGGGCAGGACATGATAAAAACAGAAAACACAGGAACTAACTAAACACAGGGAACAGACTAGACTAAAAACACAGAAGACTAAACTATGGACTAGAAAGACTAAACACAGAAGTAAATAAAACACCGGAGGACTAACTATAACCAAAAACCCAGGGAAAAGACTAAAGACTAGACACAGATACCTGACTAAACTAAAACACAGAATGATTAACCAAAGAGCAAAGAAAACTAAAAACTATAACCAAACAGATAGAAATCATGACAGAAAAATTGACAAAAGCCAATTAAAATTAACCACAAAAAGTCTTCACTGCCATGGATCAACAGTGAAATACACCAGCTGATGAAAAAGAGGGACTTGGCATTAAAAAAAACCCCACTGAGTACAAAGTTAAACACAGATACTCTCATTTTTAAAGGTCTCAGAAACAAAGTGATTAGTTTTTTAAGAAAAGCAAAAGCAGCCTATTTCATTCACTGAACTGATCATCCAATCAGGAGGCAGCAGCTCATCTCTTTGGTCTTACATCAACAAACTCACCAAGGAAGACACAAACCAGAAGAAAACAATGACTCAACTTAATGGACACAACTTGATTCTATGACAATGGCAAATGCTTCTAATGACTATTTAATCCAATCAGTGGAAGAGTTGGCAACACATTTTAACCCGACAGACCTGACACAGATCCCAGCTACTGACACAGCTGACCTTTTTACTCTTAATGAGACTGACCCATGTCCAGTGTTGGTCAAGTTACTTTGAAAAAGTAATTAGTTACTACCGGTAATTACTGATTACTTCACCAAAAACGTAATCCAGTTACTTTACTGATTACTCGTTTTCAAAAGTAATTAGTTACTTTACTTATTACTTTACTTAGTTACTTTTCAAAAACGTGTCCAATCTGAATAGCTATAAATCAACAGACCTAATTCTATTCTTTCTGCATCCATCACATCAAACTGAATCAAATCAGTCTCTTTTTAAAACTTGTTTTATTAGTTCTGAATTTTTAACTTTATGCTCATTGCATCAATCACAAATTAAATACAATTCTAGTCTCTGACTTGAAGGAATTAGTTGAACATATTGTTGAACAGTTGAACATAACCTTATTTTCTGCTCATTTAACCAGATTTTATAAAAATAAATCAAGTGTTTCTCCTGTATTTCTCTCTGAGTGTAACCTTCAAATTAAATTCTTTATGTTGTCTTTTCTCTCAAGCAAGGATAAAAATTTGATTTGAAAAGCATGAGAGACATAACTGTCTTAAGTACAAGGGTGGGGGGGCTGGAGGTGGAGAACTGTTTAAACCAGGGATCACCAACCTGGTGCCCCCAGGAACCAGACAAGGTGCCCACAGGCCTTTTCTCCAAATAGAATAAGTTTATAATAAAATACAATTTATAAACTGTTGCCTTCTTTTTTAATCACAAATGCATTAATATAGATTTTAAAACTCCAATTTTCATTTTTTTTTAATGTATTATGGATGATGTTAGCTTCACTCTGATCTATTCTAGTTTAAATATAAATATTATATCAACCTGGTGGCCCTTTGTATGGCTCAATACCCATGAAGTAGCTCTCTGCTTCACAAAAGTTTGTGAACCCTGGTTTAAATATTAACCCTACACCTAAAAACAACAGCCAGTATCCATTTAATATAGTGGAACGTTGTTTTAGACTGTAAAAACTACAGAGATCAAAACTGCCATAAAAAACGTGCAGGGGTCTGTGCCCCCAGGGCCCCATTTATTTACGTCCGTGTCTGCTGCAGCTTGACGCTCGGATCGGTTTTTTCTCTACGGCGCGGCGGACTCCGAATGAAGCAGAGAGTCCACAGTGGAAAGGGACACCGTGTCCTGACCTGGACAATCTAGCCTGCAGCGCTGAGTTTCTTCAGCTCAGCTGCACTAAGTCCTGTCGCTGCTTTTCACCTGTTTATCAGGAGAGGAGCCGTCGGTCGGCTCTGGATGCAGAAGCTGCAGCGGTCATCATGTCAGCGGGGGATCGGGGGAGTTCTACGTCCCCGTGCTGGTTTAGGTGCTTGTTCAGATCAGAGGTGTAATTTCTGGCTGTAGATAAAAGTTGTCTCCCCACACAGAGTCCTGCTCTCTCTGAGCTCCATGTGATCACTGGTTGATCTAAACACCGGTTTGTGCTGATGTCGCAGCTCAGATGGAAAAGTCAGGAGGCGCTCCGACAAAATCATGGTTTAGTAACGCACTAACGCAGCGTGTTCACGGAAAAGTAACGGTAATCCAACTACTTTTTTCCCTTTGTAATCCCTTACTTTACTCGTTACTTGAAAAAGTAATTAGATTACAGTAACGCGTTACTTCTAACGCGTTACTGCCCATCACTGCCCATGTCAAACCCAGCATATAATCAACCAACTAAAAACATCAAAAGCTAAAAACGTATGGAATGGACACAGAACTCGTCAAAAAACATACTGCTCTGGTAGACCCTAGAACCCACCCAATAAACTTATCATTTGCTAAAGGGGAATTTCCTGACATCTTCAAAAAGGGACTAATATCTTCAGTCCTGAAATCTGGTGACTCTGACTAAGTTAGCAACTACAGACCAATCACTATCTTACCAGCCATATCCAAAGTTATTGACAAGTCAGCAGCAGAGCAACTACTGTAATTAGTTTTCTGGATAAAATTCAGCTTCTCTGTTCGCAACAGTTTGGGTTTCGCTCAGGATATTCAATAGAACTGGCCAGATTACGGCAATGTAGTTGGAGTAGTGTTCAACTTCTTAGATCTGAAAAAAATCCTTAGACACAGTGAATCATGAGATAATCCTACATAAACTCACCAAATTCAATTTCTCTGACAACTATTAAGTGGTTCAGTTCATATCTAAAAAACAGAGAACGGTGTGTCAAAGTTAACGGAATAAAGTCAAGCTTTCAAAACTGCACAAACTGTAATAACTTCACTGTTATCATCGATCAGAGCGAAATCCAAGAAGTGAACGAGTTAAAATATCTGGGTGTTGTTTTGGATTCCCATCTTAAATTTGAGGTCCACATCAGGAAAATGTCCAGAACCATTAAGACCAACCTCAACTGCTTTCGTAGATCACACCGGTAAACGTGATCTACTGGTAGATTATGCGCCGGTAAACATGATCTACCGGTAAATTACTGGTAGAAGCTGCCCAGTTGTACCTGCATGCCATGATTCTGTCTCATCTCTCATACTGTGTGACTGTCTGGAGCCAAACCACTCAATCTGCTTTAAAACCTGTGATGTATGTGTTTTTACAAACAAACCTTGAAAGTTTTGGACCAAAAACCAATAAAGTGGCATCACTGTAAAATACAGGAGAAGTACAACCTCCTAAGTTTTGATAACTTTTTAAATTTTTCGGTCCTAAAACTGACTCTTAAAATCCTCAATGGCCTCGTCCCAGAGCTGGTGAGCAGAATGACCTTAAAATCCAGGACATCAGGAGCTACAACAAGAGGAGCTGTCAATGGAGACTGTAAACCTTGTTCAAAACATTGTTTAGTCAGACCTCTTTCTCATTTAGAGGCCCTCAGCTCTGGAACAATTTACCATCAGCAATATGTTAACAGACCTGAGACTATTTAACACCCAGGTGAAACAATGGCTGAAACAAAAGCAAACTTGTGAACACTGATGTGTTAAAGTTATATTAATTTATTTGTTTTAGATTCTTATGTATGAGTGTGTAAACTGATAAGTGCTGTGATTGTTTTACTTCAAAAGTCCAACCAAGGACTAGGTTTGCAATTTAGCCTTTGGCTAGAAAACTTTTGTACAAAACAACGGTTGCATTGTTCTGACGTGCAACATTGTCTTCTTGTGCTGTCCTTGATAAAAACTAAACTAAACTAAACATGTTTTTCACATGTGAGCCCATGAGGTAAAACATGTGACCACATGTGATGACATCCCTTCCAATAAATTAATAAATATAATAGAGGCATTTAATTTAAATAGCCAGGTAAATTTGAACAAGCAATTTAATTTAAAAAAAATTAAATTTCATATATATTATATATTTAGTGAAATATAGCATTCTGGCAAAAAAGGGACATTATTTACAAACACAATCAATTATTTTTTTAAGTATACATAACACACACAAAATATATTTGGAAGGGAACATATAGGAGTTTAATTAGTAATTTGGCTTGAAGGCTCAAGAAAAAAGATTGACGTTTCACCTGCTCAAATCAGATTTCTTATTATTTTAATTAAAGAAAAATATGGCGGTTATGAAAACAAACTGTAATCTACTCCATTTTTCTCTATATCCGTAATTTCCTGACGGTCCTTATATCCGTAATTTCCTGACGGTCCTTGAACGCCACAGTAGATGTCGCGCGCTGAACCCAAAATACTTCACCCCAGCCTCCAGCACTGGGATACTTTTTCCCGGAAGTTGGAATGCTAACGTAGCCCCTACATTTACTATGATCTTTATCGCTATTTCAGCCTGCCAGTTTTGGGTTCAGTATACCGTAATGTCAGAGAATCCTCTGGACAGATGTATTCTGAAGACCAGACTCCAGAAATATTCACATTAATTAGAAAAAACACAAGGAGCAGCCGTCAGTGAAGTGAAGGAAAGTCGTGGTGTTGTCGCCAATGGACAGCTCGTCGGTGTTGGGAGTTCGTCTGTCTTTAAAACAACGATATTTTCTACTACTCTGCATCGCGGCTGTAGTGATAATTGCTTATAAGTTTTCACGGTAAGTAAAGCTAAACGTAAATAGAGGTAGGCTATCGTAAACCCCGCCCACCGACAGTTGAGGGTTTGTGTTATGGTAGAGTTTCTTGACATATGTTGAGTTAGCGCTTCCATTTTTCTTTAAGATCAGCTCAGTTATCCTTGAACTTTCACCCGTCTCTCCTGCTGGCATTAGGTGTGGTGTTATCTGACGCAGTAAAGTTTTCACACTTAGCTTGTTTAATCTCATCTGATAATGAAGGAGATCAATTCAATGCTGCAGGATGGGGCTGCTGTTTTTAATTTTCTGACCAGTATTTAAAATGAAACGCAGAGTTATATCCATATTAACTGTCCCTACTTTTTGCAGCATTAACACAGGGGTGTGGCTTCCTTTAATGATTGATAATTCAAGATAAGGTGCAGCATTCCTTCTTTCTGATAGTAAAGATTTATTTTTAAAAAAAGTTAACTGAAATAATCCTAGCTCAGACAATAGGGTATGTCTCAGATGTCTTCTTCATTTTTAAACTTGCTTAATTTATTTCTCTATTGAAATATATTTTAACTATTTATTTTTCCCCTCAGGAACCATCGTGACATTGTAAAAATTAACCGTGTAGAGGGTTTGAGGGCCGACTCGTCTCAGTTCACTTTAGAGAGGCGACACCTCCAGATCCTGGGAGGCTCCATCCATTACTTTCGTGTCCCCAGAGCCTACTGGGAGGACCGACTGCTGAAGATGAAGGCTTGTGGTCTCAATACTCTGACAACGTAAGCCCACAGTATAACACACCTGATTAAAATGACATATGCGAACAAGAGTGTACAGAAATGAGCAGATCTACTTCTTCATGTCACATTTATTAAAGAAATGTAAAAAAGGAAAATGCAAATGATTGTTTACAAAACAACCCAACTAGTTGCGGAGACTGCAAACTAAGGTAAAGGTTACATAGAAGGGATTTGTTTTTCAGGTATGTGCCCTGGAACCTGCACGAGCCGGAGCGAGGACAGTTTGACTTTGAGGATCAGCTGGATTTAGAGTAAGGACTGACCAAGTGAATTGTTTTGATAGAAAGTCCTGCAGAGGGCACTATTGCATTGCTAGAGATATTTTCTGTGTTGGAATGGATTCAACCCAGATAGTGTATATATTCAGGCTCTGTAAATGTATTGGATTGATTTGATTAATTAGTTGTGTCCTTTTATAGAGCCAGTTATTGTGGGGTTTTTGTTTATCATACTGTTGATTGATTAAATTTGTGGTGTGCTGTCAAATGAATAATAGAAACAAATGCCTCAAAGAGCTTGATTTTAAAAAGAAATCAGGTGACATGTAGAGTGGATAATATGTGAGGGAAAATTAATGGTCAACTTTATCTCAGTTTGACACAGTGGTGGCTGGTGACATTTTTTTTGGTGGGGCGCATTTTTGCAAGTCAGTTTTCTGATGCGCTCTAACCACATGTCACCACTAGGGCAGGAAATGAAGCAAAATATTTTCATCTGACTGAAAATTTTGCTGGTAAAAATTCCTACCACCAGTTCACTAAAAATGTGGTGCAG
The DNA here is from genome assembly GCA_006937965.1 of Callopanchax toddi. NCBI lineage: Eukaryota > Metazoa > Chordata > Actinopteri > Cyprinodontiformes > Nothobranchiidae > Callopanchax > Callopanchax toddi. The sequence goes on from SSNR01000185.1 coordinate 1,021,270, forward strand.
TTAGGTCATACACAGTTTTGGCCTAATTATATGCATCAAACAGTAAAGAAATCATAATGTCTTCATAAGGAGACCTTAGAATAATATAAATATAATCAGATACAAATAACAATAAAAAACCAACCACAATGTGGTCACAACAGAAGTTGTAAGAGTTTCATCGAAAAAAACAACCTGACCTAAAGAAGGTCAAAAGCATTTCTTAATATTCACAATTAAGTCACAGTCAGATAATTAATGTTACAATTCAGACAACAAACAATAACCAAGCAAGTCATGACAATCAGCTCAACTAATGAAGTGAATTAACAACAAAATAAACTAAAATCCATTGATATGTCCCATCAAAATAAAATAAATTACAATTTCAGACCACTCACAAAACTACCATAGGCTGCTTTGGCAATAACAGGAAAAGTAAAGAAAAACATCCAAAACGGGCAAAAAACACATGAACCAAAGCATTCAATCAACACCATAAGTGTAGCTCTAACATTCGGCCACAACAATAACAAAGACATGTCACTGTTTAATGAATAAAATCACTCATCAGGACAGAGCTAGTTAGCTCTAGCTAGCCATTAGCTCATAGTCATTTTGAATGGGTGAACTCAGCGATGCATTGTTAATAAAAGAAAACAAACAAACCAAATGACTCACTGTTGAGTTGATTAAATCAGGACACAATATGGAATCAATCAGCAGGGTTGTCACAAGCTGTCAAAAGGTATTGTTTGAATAAGTATCCATGTAGTTTTCTCCATGATAAAAACTCCATGAGCTACTTAGAGCGTCTGGGTCAACGTCCTGATCTGAGCTGAGACTCCGGTCTTCTGCACATGCTTCGGTCCCTAAATTTTGCGACCCAAGGCTCGCCTATTTGTATTGAAGGGTGTTCCAGTACGCATGCACCAGTTATAGCGTAGGTCTATTGGTAAGGATTTTTGCACCCGAAGCATGCACAGCAGACCCCAAAGAAACAGGAAGTACATCACACAACCCTTTGGTCTGGTAAAAAAGTGAGAGAACATTTTAAAACTACACACCTAAATGCAGATTATACACAGCACTTATGTATAATGGATAGATCATTTAGTTCAATTTTCATGGTTCTTTTAAAACTATTTTGTGATTCTAACCTTTTTCTTCCTCTGAGACTAGTGGGGCGATGCCCCAGTGCCCCCTATTGACGGGCCGCCACTGGTTTGACAACATCAACAGTACAGTGCTGTGAAAAAGTATTTTCCTTTCTACAGGTTTCTTCTGTTTTTGCTTTTTTGTCACATTTAAATGTTTCAGATCAGCAAAATCAGACGATATATAACATGAGTAAATACAAAATGCAGTTTTCAAATGATGATCTCACACCCGGGCCTGATTATTGCCAGAAAATAGAATTAAAAAATTACTTGAATAGAACCTGTCTGACAACCTGAAGCTAAAAGATCTCAAAAAGCAACACATCATGTCTTATCATTTATGTCTGTGGATCTGAAAGAGTTGATTGTGACCAAGCAGAAATGAGGAGAATTCTATAAGATGGCAACTTTTTAACAGCATTATGTTTTCAGTGAACTACAGGTAAGGTAAGGACACATTAAACTATTTTTTTTCTCTTATTTTTCATCCTTTCTTCAGAACTTACCTCCGTCTTGCAGCCAGCTTGGGCCTCTGGGTGATTTTGCGTCCTGGGCCATACATCTGTGCAGAATGGGATTTGGGTGGACTACCCAGGTAAAAATACAAGAACTGCAATTAAATGTTATTTTTATCTCCCTTTTAGTCACAGTAACAATGTGATGAAGAATTTTAGTATAGCCTGCAGGGGAGGGGCTAAGTAATCCCTAAAATTGGACAGGAAATGGGCCGTTCAGTCAGACTGTAATCTGTTTGTTAGCTGTGTCTTTGCTGCAGGCTGAAAACTCAAGTGAATTTCTTTAAGTGCACATTTCAGCACTTGTGTTCCCGTTGGAGAGTAATTTGTTTTAGTGGTCCACCTTACAAGGTATTAAGAATAGAGGGCAATAAAATCTACATCATTTAGGTTGAACATTTCTCTTGATGAAAGTCACTGATGACTTTCAATGAGATGTTGGAGTGAGGGATAATTAAATCTGACAGGCTCATATCCCTTAAAGGATGAATTCACTTACTTCTGTAATTAAAATACATTCAGATGGATAATTGTGGAGCTGTTGGCAGGAAGAGACTGTGGGAAAGTATTTTGGGGGTCGTCTTGCCCTTGGGAATGTGCTCTTATTTGATTATCACCAAAATAAATTGTTTAAAAGGACAAACAATAAAGCATGACTTCCACTCAAGGGTGAAACCTAAGCTGTGCTTAGGCTGGTGCTTCTGTAGAAACTTAAAGACAGTTCCCAACACAGAGCTTTAAAGACCAGATGTGTCATGTTTTGATTTTTCAGCTGGCTGCTACGAGATCAGAACATGAAACTGAGGACAACCTATCCCGGCTTCACTGATGCAGTCAACTCTTTCTTCGATCAGCTCATTAGGAGGGTTGTTCCACATCAGGTACTCTGCAAAGTTACCATTCAAGGAGAAGTGTGGTACTCTTAAACAATACATTTATCATTATTTTGATTCTTTTATTTTAAGAACAAAAATCTTTAAAATCTTAAAATCATTTCTCAATGTTGGTTTGTTTATAAGTTGATTGTTACTTTCTCAAAACTTAACCATTACAGACCATGTTTGGTATAAATGCGAGTCTTTTTTAGGAAATTGACATGAACATTTTGATACAGCCTGTCAAAAATGGACAAATGCCAAATGAAAAGTTTTCAAATGGCTCACGCATGTAATCTAAATAAAGAATACAAATTAATTGGTTTTAGGGTCAACTTGTTAGAGTCTTGGATGGAGGTTTCTCGTACAGTTTGTTTCTGAATTCATCTTCTATTTACACACATTCAGACACCCAACAATCTAAGCCTGTAAATGGCTAAAACATACATTTTTACTTTGTTCTTTGTTTACTTTGTTATTTTGTACTTACTACAACAAGTTAAAGTGCCTGCTGTGTAAAAGTCTAATGCCCCCATGATTACATTACATTCATTTTCTCATGGCTGGGTTTACTGTTTTTTTGCTTTCTGTTGAACTGAAATGAATTATTGTTTAATTCCATTAAAATGGGAACCCAATATTAAGGATGGAAAAAATTGAAATGGATAATGATGTTATATTAATGAAATTACATGAGTTATTCATAGACTTGACCGTTTGTAACCAGTTTAATATTTTACCATTGTCGATTTCTGTTACATCTCTTGCCCATTTAAAGTTTTCACAAATAGTAGAAAATAGTGGTGTCTGGATTGAACTCACAGGATGCATAAAGCATGTTGTGGAAATTGCAGTATTTTTTTTCTGATGGCGACTGAGGCTCCCTACCCGTCTGTAAACAATGATGTTGTTGTGTTGATATCTATATGTGTGTGGTTTTATTCAAACCTTCAACATTCAGATGGAAATGCACACACGGGCCTGCAAAAAATGGTTTGATGCCTCAGACACAACAGGTCATATTCTGTTTTTGCACTTATTATTAGAGGAATGGAAGGGTAAACTGGTATGAGAAGTCCAGATTATTTATATCTGTAGAGCAAAAGTGCAGATATTTGCGTTCTTTTTTAGTTGTGTTTTTAAAACCTTATTTCTTCTGTCTGCTCAGAGCATTAGCGTTAGTATTTTTTTTATGTCAAAGGGTTGTTAACGTTTAGCTGTACTGAGAGTGGAAATGGTCCAGAAACAGGTGCCAGCCCGTCTCCTAATGTGTCCTGCTTTCATTCACTAATTAATGTGCAGTACTCCCAGGGTGGCCCCATCATAGCAGTTCAAGTGGAGAATGAATATGGCTCCTATGCTAAGGATGACAAGTACATGCCTTTCATCAAAGAGGTAGGAAACATTGTAGAAAAAAAGTCTGAAATTTAAATGAATTCCTCCAGTGTTACGCAGACAGCTCCACTGGTTTGTTGAATTTCTCTGTAATCCTTCTTTATCAAGGCGCTGCTGTCCAGGGGAATCACAGAGCTGCTTCTGACCTCTGACAACAAAGGCGGGCTAAGGCTTGGAGGAGTGAAAGGAGGTATTGTCAGATAGCCTGACAGGCAAACAAGCTTGTGCATACACACAGACTCACACACGCAGTATCTTGGTTTGTGTGTTGTTTTCTTGCGCAGTGGCAAGAGGTCTGAGCCAGTGGCAGCCCATGTAACCACAGTTCAGAACCAAGTTGTCCACGGAGAGTTGTCTGTTGCCCCATAGAGTTGCTCTTTTAGAGAGCGCACTTACAACAATCTTCTGGTGTAAAAAGAAAAAAGATTAGTTGATTTTTCTTTGACACACTCACAGTTATGATATTCATGTGTTAAAAATTAATTCACAGGTGATTTTTAAATTGTATTTGCTTTAAACAAAGATGTTGCAATGCTGGTTTAGAGTTGGAATTTTTTGGCCACTGTGGAGTGTTTCTGTGTCAAAGTTCTGAATACATTCTATTTATTTAATGACTATTCTACTTGTTGTAGATAGCATCTTTAACAGCTTCTGTTTAGAGAACTAGAGTTCAAGTTCTACAGGACTGATGAGCTAAGCGCTAGTCTGAGCACAAGACCAAAGTGGATTGCTGCCTTTATAAAACAACTTCAATCTTAAAACTTTTGTAACCCTTTTTCTAACCCTTCACATGACTGTCAAATTCACATTGCAGAAATATAAAGAAATGCCTGCAGGTCTCCACCTTTGGATGGGCCACATTTAGCTGTTGCTGTTGATAATAATGCTTATAAGTAACCATGTAATGTCAAATGGGACAGTGGTGTAAAGGTTTATTAAATATTGTTGCATGAACGGCAATGAAATTTTGGACAGATTGCATTATTAACAATACGGTAAAAAAAAAAAAATACAACAACCAGGAAGTGAAATATTTACAAAAATAAATCGGGAATGAAAACTTTAAGTCATTACACTTTAGTGCTCAAAATAGCTGTTATCTCATCAGTCCTGTATTGCATAAACTTGATTTCTCCAATCAAAAATCTTTAAGGAAACTATAAAACAAGTAAGCTAGGAGTGGCTGAAACATTTCTCTGAAAAAGCACCACTTACTGGTATTTCTTTTTCCACCTAGAAAGGTTGTAGGAAATGTATTCAGCTCTAAAAAACTGGTGTAAAACATAGAATCAGTGCTCAGTCTAGTCTGTCGCATTCAAGGAAAATAACAGGAAAAAATCTGGGCTTTACATGAATGTGAATTAGAAGCATCTTCATCTTCCTGCTGATTGTTTCTGTATCACCAGTCATGTAGATTCTGATCAATACACAGCATAGAGCAGCATTCACAGTCACACTATTCAACTGAATGTGTGAATACTGTTTATAAACATTGTTATGGATTGCAATATCAGCTGTTGGTGTTTATAAATCCTGCTGTAAATTCAGAATCCTCCATTAATGTTGCTGGTGGGTGATGTATAGAGCAATCACAAACAGCTGCTGTTGTTTCCATCCCAATGATTATAAGACCCTGTTTGAAAGAAACACGAGTCCATCACTGATCTGTGTCTCTTTAGTGATTATGTACAGAGATTCAGAATTCAGAGAGCTGTTCAAAGATGTATTTGCAGAGTTTAGATGAATGATGACACTGTAGAAATCAAACTTGATCTCAGATGGAACCAACTCCAGCTGGGATGGTTTGGATCAGTTAGATAAAACATTGTTTGTATTTGTTTTTTTTTCTGAAGCACTGGAAACGATCAATTTTCAGAAACTGGACCTAGATGACATCAAGCATCTGGATGAAATTCAGGTTGGTCACAGGCAGCAAAACCTTAAACTGAGAAATGTTTTTATCTTTAGACTTCCTCCAAAAATACAAAAACAATGTAATGAAACTGGATGAAGATTTTATACACAGGCAAAAGAAGATCTCAACAATTTTAGTTGGTAAACAAAATTATTTTACCTCAGCCTGTTAATGTGCTCCTCTGTTTTCTGTTATCTTTAATTTGTTCACTAGTTGGACACAAAATTAGAAATCTGAGCTTTTTCCAGTAGAAAGATCTATGTAACGCTAAGGACAATTATTTTAAAGGGTTTACTAAAAACTTTCAGTGAAACATCACAGGTCTTTGATAAATATTTGTTGTCTCCTTTCATGCCTTTGTAAGCCAATTAACTCTGATCTATTTACATTAGCCTCAGAAACCCAAGATGGTGATGGAGTACTGGTCTGGCTGGTTTGATCTCTGGGGTGGCCTTCATCATATATACCCTGCTGAGGGTAAGATATATCGGTTTTGCAAAAATAATTAACAATTAAGATGAGAAGTCAGGTTTTTCTGTGTCTATAAGGCTTACAGAGCAGCAAACACAGGTTTTACCATGAGCCATGCAGAGAGAGAGAGAAAGAGGGTAAAAGGTGAAACACTTTCCCTCTGCAGAGAGTCGATAACGCTGGCTAATTTGAGACGAAGGCCAAGACAGGTTTTTGTGCCGAAAGCCTGCACAGAATCTCTTTAGGTGAAACAGACTTGTCTGGAGGGTAAGACAAAGCCTCGTTGCTTTGAGAGAAGAGAGGCTTTAGACAAACCTTTTTAACTGTGAATAAAACTATCTTTGTGTCAAGGAAAGTTTGTGTAAGGACAAACTCAAAGCCAGTGGGATTGGGTTAGATAAGTTCTCAAGCTGGTGCTAGAAACCAAAGTCTATAACTCCAGCATCATTAAGAAAAGATGCAGTGGTCACTTAATGCAGCTGGGAATTAAGATGTTCTCACTTCACTGTATTGAACGCAGGCAGGGGTTTGATTTGTTATGTATTAATAAACTAAAAGGCAAGGTAAATATTATCGAGTTTTCCTAAAGTAATCTTAAACTGCAGCGCTGGAATCCCTGAGTTACACACTTTGAAATTGAAATATCTTTAGAAGTAAATGAAAATAAACCAGTTTTATGAAACTGAATGTTTTAATAAAGCATGAAATTATAATATAGAACAGCTAAAATCAAATAAACAAACAAAAATCCAAAAAATAATCCAAAGATATTACGTACTTGGCACGCTACAGGGAAATGTTTTTAATTAAAACAAATACAAGACAAACATTTTGAAGTGTTTTTCTAAAGATTATAAAGACTCAATATCTTGTTGTTGATGACTTCCTTTGGAAGGAACAGAATTTATTTCTTTCAGAACGGATGAGCTAACGAGTTGTCAGAGCACAGCCAAAGTGAATCACTACCATCTTTAAACATTTTTAATCTCCAACATTTCAGTGTTTTGTGTGAATATTATTCTGTAAACCTTTTATTCAGCATTAGACGGTAATTTGTATAGAATTCTTTGGTTATTCACAAGCTTAAAGCGGCTCTCTGGAGCATTTTTCTATGTATCAAAGTTTTCTAAATGTTTTAAATGATATTTCAGGTCTAAACTATGATCTATGGGTTGAGTTCCACAACATCTGTCATTCTGATGAAGACCCTCCTTCCTCCTAGAGCCCCCTTTGCATTTTTTCTTGCCGCCGACATTTTTCAGCCAATGAAATTCAAATTTCTGCATTCTCTAAACATGCACGCGCATCGACCAAACCTGTACCAGTAGGGGGCGCTGTCGTACAGGACGCTCCGTGTGTTTCTCTGCCGTCTCAGCCGTTCACTGAGGACTCACAGCTCATTTCTACTAAAAACCTACCCATGCTCCAGCTAAAGATGGATTTATTTTTATTTTTAAACCTTTCACCTCACAGAATGACAAGGCTTGACAGGATTACGCGTTTATTTTGGTCAGAAAGTTCATCCAGGGCCGAGTCAAGTTCAGCTTCAGAGTCCAGCAGCAGCTCTCTGCTAACAGAGCTAATATCAGAAGCAGCAGGGACAGAGAGGGCTCATCAGACCCTCGTAGTATTGTTGGAATAAGATTGTGAACTGTGAGTGATTAAACCCTACACATTGAGCTGTACAGTTCATGTCCGAAGTATATGCGCCGTGTGCACGCGCGCACACGCGACCGGACGCGTGTGTCGAGATGTTTTGAGGAGGAGCCTTTGGACGCTAGATTCAAAAACTGCTCTCCTGATGAAATCCTCCAGAGTGCGGCTTTAAATATCACCAGCAGCAAAATGTAGCTCTTCAGGTGCATTTAGAGGTCAAGTCTGACAGGAATATCTGAATATTTCTATTAAATAACTGTAATGCTAATTTGATGGTGGTGTTAAGATATTTAAAAAAAATAGAAACTTAAGAATTTGGAACTTTTTTATGATGGAAGCAATCTGCTTTGTCCTTGGCTGTTCTCAGACTAGCCATTAGCTCAGTGGTAGTCAACTGGCAGCCCCGGCCCGCGACCCACATATTTATGGCCCTCCAGCCGTATACGGACTTAAATTATATATTTTTTTGCATGAGTGTGTGCGTGTCTGCCTGCAAAGGCCCCTAAACAATAAAATTTAAACATCTAATGATGGACGGTCGGGATTTGAAACCGGGTCTTCCGTGTGAGAGTGGCTACCTTTAGTCCACGGTCTCTTTTAGGGAACCGCTGATGTTGTAACATAGGGCTTTTCAGCCTTTCCTGGTGGATACATTAAGAACCAGAAAAATTACATTTATATTTCAAATATGACAAACTACTGCTTTCACAGTAGCAAAATGATTGTATCTGTACAGTTTAAACATCATCAGCTCTCTGCCTTTAAAGTCATGTTCTATGTGCCTCATTTTTACTTTGAGCACCCACCTCTCTGCGCTGCCTTTACTCATAAAATTCAAAATTGTTGAAATGTTCCTTTTAAAACATAGAAAATTACAGCAAAAACTGAGTTTAAAAAAGTCTCTAACATTTAGTGACAGTTTGTCATCTCTAACAAAGCCTTGTATCAAAGGAACCTACTAGAGTTTCAAAAAGCTCCTTGCTACAGTTCCTCTCATCAGCAGCTTTTAGGCCCAAAAATTACAGTAGAACATACTTAGAAATATAAATACGCACGCACACACACACAAACACGAGAAAGGACCCCATCCTTACGGTTATAAAACTGCTCAGCATCAAATAGACCAGAAAAGGACAGAGGCCAGGAGGAATAATGGCCATCAGAGACCAATGGATTCATGTTGTGAAGATACACGATGGAGATCTGAACTGTTGTAACTAACAGTTAAAGATAGATATTTTTAAGTTAACATTTGTAGCTTATTTTTCTCCACTGGGAGATCATTTCAGTCTCCTGCTACATTATCCTACTTATTTAAATTTTCTTTAAAAATATGGTTGCACAAATAAACCATATTTTTTGGAGTATTAGGACTGTGTAGCACTTCTTAGATTACAATGTTGATCCCAAATTAACATACATCTACATATATTTGCACATCTATTGCTGTTTTGATCTGTTTATTTACTAATGAAGACAAAGGTTGAGGAGAAATAAATGCAGTTTCCTGATAATGGATCTGATGGTTTGGATCAGGCATTGGCTGCAAAGCCACATCAGCTTCATCCAAATTCAGGAAGTCCCCTAATTAGTTTAAGCCCTGTGAGTGAAAAATGACCCGTCCACATTTACCTTTTCCTGGAAATAACAAAATCTAAAGAAACAATAAAAAAAAAAATAGCAATATTTTTTTTATTGTTTTGCTGGCTACTAGTCTTAGAGGTGATGTATTGTTTGAGACGCCTCATATGAAAACACTAAAACAAAGCAAGAAAACTTTGTTATGCTGCTGTGTAATAACCTCCCAAAAGGCTAAAACCACTCCACCTTTATCTTTGGTCAGCTGTGATATCCTAGCTCTAGTCCTGGGGATTTTCTTTAATCAAATACAAGTAGAACTCATTCGACTCTATACTGTAAAATGTTTGGAGGTTTTCCCAAAAGGATGTGAATTTAAAAAAGAAAAAGCAGCTTGGATACTTTATTTATCTTCATATCTATTGACATATAATATAAGTTTTTCATTGCATTTTTGGTAATTCTCAAAGTCAGGATGACTTTGGCAAAATATCATCTTAGTATAAGCAAACGTCAGATTATGAATCTTTAAGCCATACTGCTATAATATGTAATCTCTAAATTTCAGGATAATATGGATGCCTGTTGACATTTTGTTTAATGATGCAATGTTTTGAATCATTGCTATTGGAGTTCTTTCTCCCATGAAACTGAATTGGAAGCTTTCCCATTATCACTACAAACAACTATTGAAACTGTGAGAATATCTAATCTGGTAAAATGTAAAGAAAAGAAAACAGTGTTGTTCTTGGTAGCTGTCTGTATCTGGATTTGTGTTTGTTTTAAACCTTTTATGTCAATTTATTTCCGCCTCCGATTTCCCACGTTGTATTATTTTAATCTCAAAGAATAGTCTAAAATGCAATATAACTGATTAAATCTGTTAATTCATGTAAGTTTTTAATACATTTTAATGTTTATGGCAGTATTATACATTTTTATGCTTTCAAAACTGACTTAGCGTGCATATATTTTGTAGATATAACTTAATAGAAACAGTTTAAGTCTTTTTGCAATAATATGCTAGTAACCAAGTGCTGAAAGCCTCGCCTCGCCTTGCCTTCCTCCGCTTATCCGGGTCGCGGGGGCAGTATCCCAATTAGGGCATCCCAGACCATCCTCTCCTCGGCCAAGTTCTCCAGTTCCTCAGCTGGAACACCCAAGCGTTCCCTGGCCAACCTGGAGATGTTTTTCCTCCAGCTTGTCCTGGGTCGACCCTGGGGCCTCCTGCCGCCAGGACATGACCAGAACACCTCCCGAGGAAGGCGTCCAGGAGGCATCCTAACCAGATGCTCGAACCACCTCAACTGGCTCCTTTTGATGTGGAGGAGCAGTGGCTCTACTCCGAGTCTCTCCCAGATGTCTGAGCTCCTCACCCTATCCCTAAGGCTGAGCCCGGCCACCCTGCGGAGAAAGCTAATTTCAGCCGCTTGTATCCGTGATCTTGTTCTTTCTGTCATTACCCAAAGCTCATGACCATAGGTGAGGATTGGGTGGTAGATCGACCGGTAAATCGAGAGCCTTGCTTTCTGGTTCAGCTCCCTCTTCACCACGACCGATCGGTTCAGCGTCTGCAGTGATGCAGACCAATCCGCCTGTGGATCTCCAGCTTGCTCCTTCCTTCACTCGGAAACAAGAATCTGAGAACTCCTCCACTCAGGGTAAGACCTCTCTCCCGACCCGGAATTGGCAAGCCACCATTTTCCGGTCAAGAACCATGGTCTCAGACTTGGAGGTGCTGATCCTCATCCCAGCTGCTTCACACTCGGTTGCAAACCTCCATAGCAAGAAGTGAAGGTCAGAGCTTGATGAAGCTAGGAGGACCACATCATCTGCAAAAAGCAGAGATGAGATTCTCCTGCCCCCAAGCTCGACACTCTCCACACCATGGCTGCACCTAGAAATCCTGTTCATAAAGGTTATGACCAGAATCAGTGACAAAGGGCAGCACTGGCAGAGTCCAACCCTCAATGGGAACAGGTCCGACTTACTGCCGGCTATGCGGACCAAACTCACACTCCTCTGGTACAGGGACTGAATGGCCCTTAACAAAAAAAAACATCCACCCCGTACTCCTGGAGCACCCCCCACAGGGTGACCCTGGGGACACGGTCATAAGCCTTCTCCAAATCCACATAACACATGTGGATTGGTTTGGCAAACTCCCATGACCCCTCTATCACCCTATCAAGGGTAAAGAGCTGGTCCACAGTTCCACAACCAGGACGAAAACCACATTGCTCCTCTTCTATCTAAGACTCAACTATTGACCGGACCCTCCTCTCCAGTACCCTGGAGTAGACCTTTCCCGGGAGGCTGAGGAGTGTGATCCCCCTATAGTTGGAACACTCTTGTCCCCTTCTTAAAAATGGGGACCACTACCCTGATCTGCCACTCCACAGGAGCTGCCCTTTGGTACTGTCTAGAACCCTCACAGTACCAAAAGCTGCTTCAGTGATCATGGTGTTACTGAGCTTGATTGACCAGCAGATTGGTCTGACCTGAACCGCATAGAGAATCTACGGGTTATTGTCAAGAAGAAGATGAGAGATGCCAGACCCAACAATGCAGATGACCTGAAAGCTGCTATCAAACCAACCTGGGCCTCCATTACACCTCAACAGTGCCACAGGCTGATCACCTTAATGCCACGCAGCACTGATGCAGTAATTCATGCAAAAGACGTATTGAGTGCATATAAATGAACATACATTTCAGAAGCCTGGCATTTCTGTATAAACTAACCTATTTTTATCGATCTTAGGTAATATTCAAATTTTATGAGACACTGAATTTCGGATTTTCATTAACTGCAAACCGTAATCAAACACATTACAAGAAATAAAGCCATGAAATATTTCCTGCTATGTGTTATGAATCTATATAAGTTACAATTCTGAAATGAATGGCAAAAATAAAAAAATTTTTTTTAGATGTACATGTAAAATGATTTTACTACCTTAAAGCGGCTCTCTGGAGCATTTTTCTATGTATCAAAGTTTTCTAAATGTTTTAAATGATATTTCAGGTCTAAACTATGATCTATGGGTTGAGTTCCACAACATCTGTCATTCTGATGAAGACCCTCCTTCCTCCTAGAGACCCCTTTCCATTATTTCTTGCCGCCGACATTTTTCAGCCAATGAAATTCAAATGTCTGCATTCTCTCAACATGCACGTGCATCGACCAAACCTGTACCAGTAGGGGGCGCTGTCGTACAGGACGCTCCGTGTGTTTCTCTGCCATCTCAGCCGTTCACTGAGGACTCACAGCTCATTTCTACTAAACACCTATGTCACGGTTTCCCCTCCTTCTGACCACTCCTCCCGCTAAGACTCCATTTCCCATCATCCCTCTGGCTTCACCTCCTCTATAAATGACCCTTCACCCCACACACCTGTGCTCAGTCATCGATTCATTCATTCATGCTACGAGCTTCATCTAAACCTACCAGGCTTCCGAGCTTCATCCTCAACCTACCAGTAAGTCAGTTTTACTACTTACTTATCGGAGTAGTCCCGCGGTCTCGCTTCCATCGAGAACCGCACGGCTGCTCCGAGATTAACTGCGTGTACGCGAACGCTCAGCGCTAATTACTGCCGCGTTTGAGCCGCACACACGCTACACTCAAACTCACAGAGGTTTCAGCCGATCCGTTCTGACAGGATGACTGAGCCCACAACCGACCCTGCTGAGTTTGAGCGGATGCGTTCTGAGCTGACCCACCTGCGTTCCGTAGTGGATCGCCAGAACCTCCGGATCGAGTCGCTGAACAACACAGTGCTCCAGCTCACGGCGTCCGTCACCGCTCTCCAGCGACACCAAACGGTTTCAGCTCTGGAACCCCACATCCACCTTCCGGACCGCTGGAACGGAATCGACGGCCACCCCGATGGGTTGTTAGCCTCGCTGGACATGTTGTTCGAGTGCCAGCCGACCAAGTACACCTCAGCCTGCTCCCGGGTAGCTCTGCTAACATCGCTGCTAACCGGTCGAGCTCAGGAGTGGGCTGCGGCTCTGTACAACAACAAATCCCCTGCCTGCAACGATTATCCGGCGTTCGTCAAGGAGCTGAGGAAGACGTTCGTTCCTCCCAGCAGCGAGATCGGAGCCGAGTCCCAGCTGCTCAGACTCCGTCAACGGGCCCGTCCTGTGTGCCAGTACGTAGCGGAGTTCCGGACCCTAGCTGCTAAGCTAAAGTGGGAGGACGCGGCTCTGAAGTCCGTGTTCGTCGAGGGACTGGCCGACTACATCAGGGACGAGATGGTGGGCCGCGAGCTCCCCAACACTCTGGACGCTGTAGCGGACCTGGCCCTACAGATCGACCGGCGTGTCCTCACTCGCCCCCGCTCCTCAAGAGCCCCTCACCCCGCTGCTCCGGCTGCTCGACCGGTCTCTCCCGGCGCGGTCACGCCCCTCGCCTCTAAAGAGGAACCCATGCAACTGGGTCACCTGACCCCAGAGGAACGGCAGCGCAGATGGAGAGAGGGGAGGTGCGCCTACTGCGGCTCTCCGGAGCATCGCCGCCCTCAGTGCCCACTGCGGCCACCGTCGGGGAAACGACGAGACCCGGTAAACGTCGGGGGTGTTTTACCGGGTGCTGCCACTTCCCCCTCTAACCGTTTCCTCCTCAAACTAACCCTCCTACTGGACCAGGGGTCTACCGAACTCGAAGCTCTGTTGGACACAGGAGCAGCCGACAACTTCATAGACCAGAACCTGGCCAACCGACTCCAAATTCCCCGGTGTAAACTGGATCGTTCTATTCCGGTCACCTCTGTGGATGGTCGCCCCCTTCATCCCTTCCCAGTCCAACATCAGACCCAACCTATCCAGATGAGAGTGGGGGACCACCATGAAACCATTCAATTCCTCATCATTTCCGCTCCTTCCACACCGCTCATCCTGGGTCACCGGTGGTTCTGCCTCCATGACCCTCACATCTCCTGGTCCACCAACAGTCTAGTTCACTGGGGCCCCACCTGCCATCACCACCTTTCCTGCTTCCCCAGTAAGACCACAGAAACACCTAGCCTGCCTCAGACTCCTCTGGAGGGTGTCCCTGCTCCCTATCAGGACCTGGTCCGGGTCTTTAACAAAGAGCAGGCCTCTACCCTGCCTCCTCACCGCTCCTACGACATGGAGATCCAACTCCAACCGGGCACCACGCCTCCACGTGGCCGCCTGTTCTCCCTGTCTCCCACTGAGACCCGCTCCATGGATGAGTACGTCTCAGAGGCGCTCCAGCAGGGGTTCATCCGCCCGTCCACCTCCCCAGGGGCTGCCGGCTTCTTCTTCGTAAAGAAGAAAGACGGAGGCCTACGCCCCTGTATAGACTATCGGGGCCTGAACAAAATCACCATCAGAGACCGTCACCCCCTACCGCTCATGTCCACTGCCCTCGACTCTCTCTCTCTCAGGCCCGCATCTTCACCAAACTCGACCTGAGGAGCGCCTATAACCTGGTGCGCGTCAAGAAGGGGGACGAGTGGAAGACCGCGTTCATCACCCCTACAGGGCACTGGGAGTACCTCGTCATGCCCTTCGGCCTGTGTAACAGCCCCGCCGTGTTCCAGCGTCTCATCAATGACGTTCTGAGAGACATGTTGGGCCGGTGGGTGTTCGCCTACCTCGACGACATCCTGATCTACTCCCGATCAGAGGCCGAACACGTCCACCACGTCCGGGCTGTGCTCTCCAGACTCCTAGAGAATCGCCTGTTCTGCAAACTGGAGAAGTGCTCCTTCCACCAGACCTCCGTGGCCTTCCTAGGCTTCATCATTTCCTCCGAGGGCCTCTCTATGGACCCCCAAAAGGTCCGCGCTGTCGCAGATTGGCCTCACCCCACCAGTCTCAAGCAGCTCCAAAGCTTCCTGGGGTTCGCCAATTTCTACCGCCGCTTCATTAAGGACTACAGCTCCATAGTCGCCCCACTCACCTCTTTAACCAAACCAACCAATCAGCCCCGTCCATTCTGTCTTCCCCCTACAGCCAACCAAGCCTTCCGAGACCTCATTAGACGGTTCACCTCAGCACCCATACTGCTCCACCCGGACCCCACGAGACCCTTTGTGGTGGAGGTCGACGCCTCTGACGTTGGCGCCGGCGCCATCTTGTCTCAGCGGGGTCCCGACCAAAAACTCCATCCCTGCAGCTACTTCTCCCGCAAGTTCTCCTCCACCCAACAGAAGTACGGTGTGGGAGACCATGAGCTCCTAGCCATTAAGTGGGCTCTCGAGGAGTGGAGACAGTGGTTGTTGGGGACGGTGGAGCCGTTCACCATCTGGACAGACCACCAAAACCTCATCCACATCCAGTCCGCTAAACAGCTCAATCCTCGCCAGGCCCGATGGGTCCTCTTCTTCGAACCCTACAACTTCCTGCTGTCCTATCGACCCGGTTCCAAGAACCACAAGGCTGACACTCTGTCCCGTCAATTCACGCACTCCGCTCCCTCTCAAGACCCCAGTCCCATCTTGCCGTCCCAACGGTTCCTGGCCCCTCTCCACTGGCCCCTGGAAGACTCTATCAGAGCAGCACTCCCCAATGACCCGGCTCCTCCAGAAACTCCCAACAACCGCCTCTACGT
>SSNR01000185.1:1037413-1073548 GCA_006937965.1 Callopanchax toddi
GGAACAGGTCCGACTTACTGCCGGCTATGCGGACCAAACTCACACTCCTCTGGTACAGGGACTGAATGGCCCTTAACAAAAAAAAACATCCACCCCGTACTCCTGGAGCACCCCCCACAGGGTGACCCTGGGGACACGGTCATAAGCCTTCTCCAAATCCACATAACACATGTGGATTGGTTTGGCAAACTCCCATGACCCCTCTATCACCCTATCAAGGGTAAAGAGCTGGTCCACAGTTCCACAACCAGGACGAAAACCACATTGCTCCTCTTCTATCTAAGACTCAACTATTGACCGGACCCTCCTCTCCAGTACCCTGGAGTAGACCTTTCCCGGGAGGCTGAGGAGTGTGATCCCCCTATAGTTGGAACACTCTTGTCCCCTTCTTAAAAATGGGGACCACTACCCTGATCTGCCACTCCACAGGAGCTGCCCTTTGGTACTGTCTAGAACCCTCACAGTACCAAAAGCTGCTTCAGTGATCATGGTGTTACTGAGCTTGATTGACCAGCAGATTGGTCTGACCTGAACCGCATAGAGAATCTACGGGTTATTGTCAAGAAGAAGATGAGAGATGCCAGACCCAACAATGCAGATGACCTGAAAGCTGCTATCAAACCAACCTGGGCCTCCATTACACCTCAACAGTGCCACAGGCTGATCACCTTAATGCCACGCAGCACTGATGCAGTAATTCATGCAAAAGACGTATTGAGTGCATATAAATGAACATACATTTCAGAAGCCTGGCATTTCTGTATAAACTAACCTATTTTTATCGATCTTAGGTAATATTCAAATTTTATGAGACACTGAATTTCGGATTTTCATTAACTGCAAACCGTAATCAAACACATTACAAGAAATAAAGCCATGAAATATTTCCTGCTATGTGTTATGAATCTATATAAGTTACAATTCTGAAATGAATGGCAAAAATAAAAAAATTTTTTTTAGATGTACATGTAAAATGATTTTACTACCTTAAAGCGGCTCTCTGGAGCATTTTTCTATGTATCAAAGTTTTCTAAATGTTTTAAATGATATTTCAGGTCTAAACTATGATCTATGGGTTGAGTTCCACAACATCTGTCATTCTGATGAAGACCCTCCTTCCTCCTAGAGACCCCTTTCCATTATTTCTTGCCGCCGACATTTTTCAGCCAATGAAATTCAAATGTCTGCATTCTCTCAACATGCACGTGCATCGACCAAACCTGTACCAGTAGGGGGCGCTGTCGTACAGGACGCTCCGTGTGTTTCTCTGCCATCTCAGCCGTTCACTGAGGACTCACAGCTCATTTCTACTAAACACCTATGTCACGGTTTCCCCTCCTTCTGACCACTCCTCCCGCTAAGACTCCATTTCCCATCATCCCTCTGGCTTCACCTCCTCTATAAATGACCCTTCACCCCACACACCTGTGCTCAGTCATCGATTCATTCATTCATGCTACGAGCTTCATCTAAACCTACCAGGCTTCCGAGCTTCATCCTCAACCTACCAGTAAGTCAGTTTTACTACTTACTTATCGGAGTAGTCCCGCGGTCTCGCTTCCATCGAGAACCGCACGGCTGCTCCGAGATTAACTGCGTGTACGCGAACGCTCAGCGCTAATTACTGCCGCGTTTGAGCCGCACACACGCTACACTCAAACTCACAGAGGTTTCAGCCGATCCGTTCTGACAGGATGACTGAGCCCACAACCGACCCTGCTGAGTTTGAGCGGATGCGTTCTGAGCTGACCCACCTGCGTTCCGTAGTGGATCGCCAGAACCTCCGGATCGAGTCGCTGAACAACACAGTGCTCCAGCTCACGGCGTCCGTCACCGCTCTCCAGCGACACCAAACGGTTTCAGCTCTGGAACCCCACATCCACCTTCCGGACCGCTGGAACGGAATCGACGGCCACCCCGATGGGTTGTTAGCCTCGCTGGACATGTTGTTCGAGTGCCAGCCGACCAAGTACACCTCAGCCTGCTCCCGGGTAGCTCTGCTAACATCGCTGCTAACCGGTCGAGCTCAGGAGTGGGCTGCGGCTCTGTACAACAACAAATCCCCTGCCTGCAACGATTATCCGGCGTTCGTCAAGGAGCTGAGGAAGACGTTCGTTCCTCCCAGCAGCGAGATCGGAGCCGAGTCCCAGCTGCTCAGACTCCGTCAACGGGCCCGTCCTGTGTGCCAGTACGTAGCGGAGTTCCGGACCCTAGCTGCTAAGCTAAAGTGGGAGGACGCGGCTCTGAAGTCCGTGTTCGTCGAGGGACTGGCCGACTACATCAGGGACGAGATGGTGGGCCGCGAGCTCCCCAACACTCTGGACGCTGTAGCGGACCTGGCCCTACAGATCGACCGGCGTGTCCTCACTCGCCCCCGCTCCTCAAGAGCCCCTCACCCCGCTGCTCCGGCTGCTCGACCGGTCTCTCCCGGCGCGGTCACGCCCCTCGCCTCTAAAGAGGAACCCATGCAACTGGGTCACCTGACCCCAGAGGAACGGCAGCGCAGATGGAGAGAGGGGAGGTGCGCCTACTGCGGCTCTCCGGAGCATCGCCGCCCTCAGTGCCCACTGCGGCCACCGTCGGGGAAACGACGAGACCCGGTAAACGTCGGGGGTGTTTTACCGGGTGCTGCCACTTCCCCCTCTAACCGTTTCCTCCTCAAACTAACCCTCCTACTGGACCAGGGGTCTACCGAACTCGAAGCTCTGTTGGACACAGGAGCAGCCGACAACTTCATAGACCAGAACCTGGCCAACCGACTCCAAATTCCCCGGTGTAAACTGGATCGTTCTATTCCGGTCACCTCTGTGGATGGTCGCCCCCTTCATCCCTTCCCAGTCCAACATCAGACCCAACCTATCCAGATGAGAGTGGGGGACCACCATGAAACCATTCAATTCCTCATCATTTCCGCTCCTTCCACACCGCTCATCCTGGGTCACCGGTGGTTCTGCCTCCATGACCCTCACATCTCCTGGTCCACCAACAGTCTAGTTCACTGGGGCCCCACCTGCCATCACCACCTTTCCTGCTTCCCCAGTAAGACCACAGAAACACCTAGCCTGCCTCAGACTCCTCTGGAGGGTGTCCCTGCTCCCTATCAGGACCTGGTCCGGGTCTTTAACAAAGAGCAGGCCTCTACCCTGCCTCCTCACCGCTCCTACGACATGGAGATCCAACTCCAACCGGGCACCACGCCTCCACGTGGCCGCCTGTTCTCCCTGTCTCCCACTGAGACCCGCTCCATGGATGAGTACGTCTCAGAGGCGCTCCAGCAGGGGTTCATCCGCCCGTCCACCTCCCCAGGGGCTGCCGGCTTCTTCTTCGTAAAGAAGAAAGACGGAGGCCTACGCCCCTGTATAGACTATCGGGGCCTGAACAAAATCACCATCAGAGACCGTCACCCCCTACCGCTCATGTCCACTGCCCTCGACTCTCTCTCAGGCCCGCATCTTCACCAAACTCGACCTGAGGAGCGCCTATAACCTGGTGCGCGTCAAGAAGGGGGACGAGTGGAAGACCGCGTTCATCACCCCTACAGGGCACTGGGAGTACCTCGTCATGCCCTTCGGCCTGTGTAACAGCCCCGCCGTGTTCCAGCGTCTCATCAATGACGTTCTGAGAGACATGTTGGGCCGGTGGGTGTTCGCCTACCTCGACGACATCCTGATCTACTCCCGATCAGAGGCCGAACACGTCCACCACGTCCGGGCTGTGCTCTCCAGACTCCTAGAGAATCGCCTGTTCTGCAAGCTGGAGAAGTGCTCCTTCCACCAGACCTCCGTGGCCTTCCTAGGCTTCATCATTTCCTCCGAGGGCCTCTCTATGGACCCCCAAAAGGTCCGCGCTGTCGCAGATTGGCCTCACCCCACCAGTCTCAAGCAGCTCCAAAGCTTCCTGGGGTTCGCCAATTTCTACCGCCGCTTCATTAAGGACTACAGCTCCATAGTCGCCCCACTCACCTCTTTAACCAAACCAACCAATCAGCCCCGTCCATTCTGTCTTCCCCCTACAGCCAACCAAGCCTTCCGAGACCTCATTAGACGGTTCACCTCAGCACCCATACTGCTCCACCCGGACCCCACGAGACCCTTTGTGGTGGAGGTCGACGCCTCTGACGTTGGCGCCGGCGCCATCTTGTCTCAGCGGGGTCCCGACCAAAAACTCCATCCCTGCAGCTACTTCTCCCGCAAGTTCTCCTCCACCCAACAGAAGTACGGTGTGGGAGACCATGAGCTCCTAGCCATTAAGTGGGCTCTCGAGGAGTGGAGACAGTGGTTGTTGGGGACGGTGGAGCCGTTCACCATCTGGACAGACCACCAAAACCTCATCCACATCCAGTCCGCTAAACAGCTCAATCCTCGCCAGGCCCGATGGGTCCTCTTCTTCGAACCCTACAACTTCCTGCTGTCCTATCGACCCGGTTCCAAGAACCACAAGGCTGACACTCTGTCCCGTCAATTCACGCACTCCGCTCCCTCTCAAGACCCCAGTCCCATCTTGCCGTCCCAACGGTTCCTGGCCCCTCTCCACTGGCCCCTGGAAGACTCTATCAGAGCAGCACTCCCCAATGACCCGGCTCCTCCAGAAACTCCCAACAACCGCCTCTACGTTCCCACAGGCTGTCGTCAGGAAGCCCTCACGTGGGCTCACTCCTCACCTTTGTCCGGCCATGCGGGCTTCGCCAGGACCCTCAAGCTCCTCCAGCGGGCCCTCTGGTGGCCGCAAATGGCGAAGGATGTTAAGGAGTACACCTCTGCCTGCGACGTCTGCGCTCGCTCCAAGTCCCTTAACCAGCCAGCCTCTGGGTCCCTTCAGCCCCTTCCAGTCCCTAAACGGCCGTGGTCCCACATAGGACTGGATTTCGTCACCGGCCTCCCAGTCGTGGACGGTCTGGACACC
Source organism: Callopanchax toddi (assembly GCA_006937965.1). NCBI lineage: Eukaryota > Metazoa > Chordata > Actinopteri > Cyprinodontiformes > Nothobranchiidae > Callopanchax > Callopanchax toddi. The sequence goes on from SSNR01000185.1 coordinate 1,042,316, forward strand.
ATACTCACCATCACGGACCGCTTCTCCAAAGCAGTCCACCTGGTGGCCCTCACTGGCCTCCCCACGGCCAAGCGCACTGCAGAACTCCTCCTTGAGCACGTGGTGCGCCTGCACGGCTTCCCCACGGATGTGGTGTCCGACCGAGGCCCCCAGTTCACCGCCCGGTTCTGGAAGGCGTTCTGTCGTCTGGTGGGTGCTACGTCCAGTCTCTCGTCCGGCTACCACCCTCAGACCAACGGCCAGACTGAGAGGGCCAATCAGCAGCTAGGACGTTACCTCCGCTGCTTTGTCTCCACCCAGCCGTCGCTCTGGCCCAAATACCTCCTGTGGGCGGAGCTCTCCCACAACATACATGTCTCCTCTGCCACCAGCCTGTCTCCATTCGAGGTGTGCTATGGCTACCAGCCGCCCATCTTCGGTCACCAGGAACCGGAGGTGGAAGTTCCCGCTGCCCAGAACATGGTCCGTCGGTGTCGGCTGGCCTGGGTCAAAGCTCGTGCTGCTATCGCTCGGGCCCAGTCCCAGTACGTCCGCCAGCATCGCCGCCGTCACCGGCCCGGTCCCTCGTTCCAGCCCGGCGACGAGGTCTGGCTCTCCACCTCCAACCTGCGCCTCCGGACCGAGTCCAGGAAGCTCACCCCTCGCTTTATTGGTCCTTATGTCATCGACCACTCCATCAACCCTGTCGCCTACCGTCTTCGTCTTCCTTCGACTCTCAAGATCCATCCTGTCTTTCATGTCTCTCAGCTCAAGCCCTACGTCTCCTCGCCCCTGGTGCCCTCTCTCTCTCCTCCGCCTCCTCGCTTCGTCGACGGCGACCGGGTCTACACTGTTCGGCACATCCTGGACGCCCGTCGTCGAGGTCGTGGGTGGCAGTACCTCGTGGACTGGGAGGGTTACGGCCCTGAGGAACGCTCCTGGGAACCCGCTCGCTCCATTCTGGATCCGACCCTCATCTCTGACTTCCGTGCCCGTCAGTCTAGGGCTTCTGGAGCCGCCCCTGGAGGGGGGGGGGGGTACTGTCACGGTTTCCCCTCCTTCTGACCACTCCTCCCGTTAAGACTCCATTTCCCATCATCCCTCTGGCTTCACCTCCTCTATAAATGACCCTTCACCCCACACACCTGTGCTCAGTCATCGATTCATTCATTCATGCTACGAGCTTCATCTAAACCTACCAGGCTTCCGAGCTTCATCCTCAACCTACCAGTAAGTCGGTTTTACTACTTACTTATCGGAGTAGTCCCGCGGTCTTGCTTCCATCGAGAACCGCACGGCTGCTCCGAGATTAACTGCGTGTACGCGAACGCTCAGCGCTAATTACTGCCGCGTTTGAGCCGCACACACGCTACACTCAAACTCACAGAGGTTTCAGCCGATCCGTTCTGACAACCTACCCATTCCCCAGATATAGACGAATTTATTTTTATTTTTAAACCTTTCACCTCACAGAATGACAAGGCTTGACAGGATTACGCGTTTATTTTGGTCAGAAAGTTCATCCAGGGCCGAGTCAAGTTTAGCTTCAGAGTCCAGCAGCAGCTTGGTGCTAACAGAGCTAATATCAGAAGCAGCAGGGACAGAGAGGGCTCATCAGACCCTCGTAGTGTTGGAATAAGATTGTGAACTGTGAGTGATTAAACCCTACACATTGAGCTGTACAGTTCATATCTGAAGTATATGCGCCGCGTGCACGCGCGCACACGTGACCGGACGCGCGTGTCGAGATGTTTTGAGGAGGAGCCTTTGGATGCTAGATTCAAAATCTGCTCTCTTGATGAAATCCTCCAGAGTGCGGCTTTATATTTGAAAGGATTAAACCAAAAAATTTTTTTGTATCATTCCTAATAGTCATAAGAAAAATCAAAACATTTAGGGACATGAAACCCCCCCAGAAATAAACATTTTTTCATCCAGAAAATGTCTCAGCAATAAAATAAAGCCTGAAACTTCAGAGGGATTTCATGTGCTTGAAAGTTCCGTGCTCTGCAGACTGCAGCACACCCAGCTGTTGGTCACAGCAGCTGCCATCATCACAGGGGGAGTCTGGCTCTGCTGCTCACCCTCAGTTGTTCTTCACTAAGGAGGCTTTCTTTAGATTCAAATCATTAAACTTAGTCTAGGCTTGAATTCCTAATACTGTAACTTGACCCAATTTGTGCAAGGAAATTTATACTGTATGCTTCAAAGGAAAAGAAATGAGCTTCAGAGGATTATTGAAACCACAGATCTCTCTTATTAATGTTGATCAACGTAGTTGTATTCTTCATTTGATGTATTTTGCATATTTCAATATACAGTATATACTGTATATATATATATATATATACCTAAAGCAAGTTTTGTATTTTGTTCTTTTCTATGACAGACATGATCCCAGTGGTCACAGAGATTCTGAAGCTGCAGATGTCCATCAATCTCTACATGTTTCATGGAGGGACCAATTTTGGCTTTATGAACGGTGCACTTGCTGTTGGAATACCCTCACCCAAACCCATGATAACCAGCTATGGTATGCCTATAGGGATTTTGTTTTCTCACAGGTTTTCTACAGAATTGTCTACCAGCAAACTCTCCTGGTTTGGAAATTTGCTGACAGGGCAGACTGGTGAACGTTTTTCTCATGTAAGGTTTTCTCTCATGAGAAGCACAATATATTTAAATCCCTTGTCTTATTCAACCTATATATGGAATAATTTGCTATTATTGTTTTTTTCTGGTGTATCGCTGATAACATGGTGTGTCCTTTAGCTAGAGGAGGTTCAGTTCAGGGGGCTGGGCCAGTATGGAAGCTACTATTACCTCAGTTAATGGTTTATATTCAGTTTTACAAAGACGTTCTTGATGTAACCCTGATTCTTCCAGATGCAGCAGATGCTGGCCAAATTTGATCACGGCCACTCTAGACAACGCTTGCGATTGTACCAAACTTACCATAATAAGTGTTTTGATCTGTTGACAGATTCTGGGTTCACATATTTTCATATTCTAACTTATTCCCACTCTACATTTTCCATTCAGCATCTCTCATAAACCAATCGTTTGTAAAGATATTAAAGAAAAAAAAAATCACATCCATTAGAACAAATTCAAACTAAGCCTGGACAATGTTGGATCATATGTTTACCATCAACTAGCATTTCAAGCAGACATGATATTCAAATTTAAGAGCAATTACAAAATGTTTCTTTAAATATTTAACACCCTTTTGATACACGCAACATGAACGAAAAAGCCATTTCCATTTTTTACAGTCCGTGTTTATTGTACCCTTTACTCATATAATACCAGTTAAAAAGAAGGGACTCAATTACTTAAGTTACAAGTGCATAAAATTACAGTGACTATGAAGAAAGTATGCTGATGTCATTGTTTCTAAAAAGCTCCAAATCTTCTGTCCACATGAGGGCACCAAAAAGTTTTTAAGAGTCTCTACTTTCAAAGTTTTTTTTTCCATCAGATTTTCTCCCCAAAAACCAGTTTGTGTGTTGATAGAAGGTGCAAATGCAAACACAACATGTTTGTAAAGGTATCCAGGGTAGTGTGGACAGGGTCTCAGTTATGTTAGAAAACTATTTGATGCATTACCTTCAGCTCATAATCATAGTAGCAGACTTTGAATACCAGGTGCCGGTGGAAAAAATCCAATCACTTATCAAAATGATAAACATTATTTATTTGAAATTTTATGTTTGAACAATTTCTCAAATATTAAAAAAACGTCTATCCCTGCACAATATATAAAAAAATCGATCAATATTGTAATATCAGCATGTGCAATCAAATTTTATGTATATTGAGCAATAAAGATGTGAACATCGTGATGACAGGATGAAGGTTTATTGCAAATGTTATTGTCACAATATTCAACAATAATTTCAGCTCTGCCTACAATCAGTGTCTTCTCCACTCATTTTAGAGCAGCAGGATAAAATTAATCTGAGTTTGTAATCCAAGCATGCACAGCCAAGTTGTACTAAAACATAAAAGATGAGGTAAGTTTTTATGTGTTTCTCTGTGCTCATTAAAATGACAAGTACTCTGGGGTTGAAATATCCCACTGCTGCTGCAACAATAGTAGATGACATTGCATTATAGGGTAAAAGTCTGCATTTCCCATTTTTTGTCTTCTGGTTTGAAAACTTATGTGAGCCTTGTTCTGGTGTGACCCCAAACACTCATCTCCTTATTTTAGATTGTATCAGTTCCAATGAAATGACTGAGTATGAGTCTGAACGTTTGACTGTTAAAGGTCTGTCAACCAAATTACCTAATTGTTCAGTAAAATTTATGTGTTATTATTTCAAAACTAAATGAATAGTAATTAACGTTGTGGCTTTGTACTTTTCTCCTTTAGAAAAGAGTGCTGAAAAACACCACCTCTGACCTTCAGTAGTCCTTTCAACTCGTGTTTATCCCCTTTGAATGCCTTTTGCATTTATTTATTTATTTTTTGCCTCTAAAAGGCTCCATTTTCTGTCAAGATAACCCAGAATATGTTACGGCCCGTTGCTGCCTCAAGATGTTTGATAGGGGAGCACAGAGAAAGCATCTGCCATGGTAAGAGGCACCCCTGCCTCTTCCTGGTACCGAGCCTGCTGTTCTGATAGCGCATTATCTTTCAGATTACGATGCTCCATTATCTGAGGCTGGGGATTACACCACCAAGTATCATCTTCTGAGGAATTTATTCAGCCGCTACCACAGTGAGTATTGTACGTTGTTGCTGAGATGGGCCTCACATCTTCTGTCTCTCTTCCTCCTACTTTTTCATCTCCTCACTGAGGTTAATTCTTTTTGTAGAACCTGTTTTCTTTTGGCTCAAGCAGGATAACTTTGCATTTTATTATGAGGGATTGTTTGTGCATGTGTGTGTGAGCATTCTGCCTCAATAATCAAAGTCGCACAAATTATTGTTGTTTTGTAAAGAAACATTCAAGTCTTGTATCTTTTTATATTTATGCAGCTTTCCCCGCTTGTAAAAAACAAGTTTTGAGGTTGAGGGCAGAAGTCTCAAGTGTTTTGAGGTCATAACAAGCTTTTTGACAATGTGGGAATGAATTCAGCATAACAGAGAAATAGTTTTTGTCCAGCACTGAGGTGATTGAAGATAGTTTGAACAGCTGCCTGAGTGTGATTCATCCTTATGTTTTGTGGTCTGCTGAACGATGAGCAGTGGCCTGAATTTGAGAGTGAGCCTGAAAATCCTCAGCAAACACAAATACGTGATCTACCTCTTTAATTAGATCCAGTTGATGTTTTATCGTTCAGCTGTCAAATGATTTACATAATACCAGTTTAGATTTTTACCGTGGAGTTGTTTTGGCAAAACCTGACATTGATTCAGGTTGATTTTTCATAATTGTGGCTATTAAAAAAACATGTTACACATTTTAGTTTTGTCATTTCACAGAAGTCAAAATGCTGAAACCTTTTGTACTGGTTGCTTTATTAGGTGCACCTGTTTAATTGCATGTTAACGCAAGAAGCTAAGCAGCCAATCACATGGCAGCAAGTGAGTGCATTTAGGCATCTACATGCGATAAAGATGACTTGCTGAAGTTATAACTGAGCATCAGAATGGAAAAGAAGGGGATTTAAGTGACTTTGAATGTCTGAGTGTTGGTTGTCTGAGTATTACAGAAACTGTCGATCTACTGGGAAACAGTCATGGTTTACAGAGAAGGGTCTGGAAATATAAAATATCCAGTGAATGCATTATGGATGTCAGAGGAGAGAATGAACAGATTGTTTCTAGATTATAGAAATACAACAGTAGCTCAAATAACCAATCTTTTCAACAAAGGTCTGCAGAACACCATCTGTGAACCTTAGCATGTGGAACCTTGAAGCAGATGAACTACAGCAGCAGAAAACCACACCAGCTGTCAGCTAAGAACAGTAAACTGAGGCTACAATTTACACAGGATCACCAGAACCGGATCAGAAGAGACTGGAAAAATGAGGAGTCTCAATTTCAGCTCCAACATTCAGATTGTTGGGTCAGTTTGCTGTCAAGAACATGAAAGCATGTATCCATCCTGCCTTGTATCAACGGTTCATGGTGTTGGTGGTGTAATGGTGTAGGGGAGGTTTTCCTGTCCCACTTTGGGCCTCTTAGTATAACTGAGCATGATTTAAACTCAGACAGTCCATCCCTTTGACCGCTGCTTCCAGCAGGATAATGCTCCATGTCACAAAGCTCAGGTCATCTCATGTCAATATGAACCAGAACATCTGAAGAATGTTTCCAACACCTTGTTGAATCTACAGAATTGAGGCAGTTTTGAAGGAAAAATGGGGTTCTACCCAGTGTACCTAATAAAGTGACCAGTGAGTATCAGTTTGTTACAATCCATGTAGTGAAAGAGCATGTTTCTCACAGAGCAGTCACTGGTCTGTGATGGGATTTCTCCTTGCTGTGGTACATTTGACAGCATGACTGCTGAAGGTTCTGACTTGAAGTTGTTGGGGTGTTGGACCCAGAAAGAGTTGTTTTGAATAAGTGTTGGCCATTATCTTCAAACCTGCCTTAAAGTTAGCCAGCTTTTACTCCTCGGTGATAAGGAAATGCTGTCAAGCCTTTTCCTAGAGGGACTGCTGGTGTTCCTGTAAGCTTCAAAGAGCAGTTGACGGACCTGGGTGACTGCTGTTAGTGGTTGTAAAGAGACTACTTTGTCAACCAGAAAACAAACTGGCAAGTACCTCACCCAAGGAGCTGTTTCTAAGAGACGGGTTAGATTTTATAAATTGTACTGACTAATTGATACATTTTTTGGAAGATATAAAGACCTTTTCAGAGGAATGCAAGATAGAAAAGTCTGAGATGCTTTTAAAGCCCAGCGGGAGGCTGCCAGACAAAAATGTAGCTTAACAGATTTTTTCTTTTGAAAGGCATTTATAAATAAGAACATTACTCTGGTCTGTTGTGGTAATAGTGCAAAAGGTAAGCCTCAAGTTTTACTGGCCTGTCTACGTTCCAACCCTCGTCTTTGGTCTTGAGATTTGGTTTGTGACCAACAGAACAAGATCTTGGATACAAGAGGCTGAAATGACTTTGGCTGGATTCAGTGGAAGGTCCAGGCACTTTGTCAGAGCTCTGAGTAGAGCTGCTACTCCTCCTCAGCTGGAGTCAGCTGAGGTGGTTCAGGCATCTGATTTAGATGTCTCCTTGTTCCCTCCCTCTGGAGATTTTTCAGGCATGTCCTAATAGGAGGAGACACAAGGGAAGAACCAGAACTCGCTGGATAGATGGGTTTATCTTCTCTGGCCTTGGAACACTGGTGTTCCCCAGAAAAGGCTCAAGAGTGTTGTTGGGAGGAAAGGAATGCCTGGATTTTCCTTCTGGACTTGTTAACTCCACAACCTGACCTTACATAAATGGGAAGTGGATTGACTGATTGATTGATGCTTTTGTTTTGGTTTTTGTTTTTAGATTTTTTAACTAACTTTTTTTCCTTACTGTAGTTGAATTTTTATGCGCTTTAGTTGCACCAGTTTTTAGTTGCTAAATTATTGGTGATTTTGAAATATTCCTTTAATGGTTGCATCCAGGCTAATTGGGCTGGTAAATTGTCCTTAGGTGTGAGTGGGTGTGTGGTTGTTTGTCTCGTTCGTCTCTGTGTGGCCCTGCGATGGACTGGCGACCTGTCCAGGGTGTCCCCCGCCTCTCGCCCCTTGACCGCTGGAGATAGGCACCAGCTGCCCCGCGACCCTCTGTGGAGGAATAAGCGGCTACAGAAAATGGATGGATGGATGGTTGCATCCCTACCAATCAATTGGGAAAACAAAGGGTTAAGGTCAATAAATAGTAAATGACCTATATGGCACTTTTCTAAGACCAAAGACTCCCAAAGCGCTTTACACTACATTCAGTCATTCACCCACACATTCACACACTGATGGCAGTGAGCTACATTATAGCCACAGGTGCCCTGGGGCAGACTGTCAGAAGCTGGAGTCACCACACACAATCCGGCGCCACCGGGTCCTCCTGACCACCACCAGTAGGCAAGGTGGGTGAAGTGTCCAAGGACCCAATGATAAAGTAACCCAGCCAGAGCTGGGATCGAACTGGCGACTCTTCGGTTGCGAGATGGCCACTCTATCTACTGAGCTACATGCTGCCCCACACACAATAATAGCACACTGTGCTTATTTTTTCTCCATGTTTTTCCAGCCCAGGCTCTACCTGAGCTGCCTGCTCTTCAGGAGAGGAGAGCGTATCAGCCGGTCCTCATCCAGCAACACCTGTCTCTGTGGAGCAGTCTGCATCTAACTCAAAAGGTGAGTCAAACAGCCATTCAGCAGGACAAGGCTTAAGGCTCAGCGATAATCAGCAGGAAAATTATTGAGTCATGAAATAATTATCTTCTGTATGGAACAGAAAAGATGAGAGGTTGCTTTTTGACAACAGCAATATGCACAATACTTAATAAATGCACACAATTTAATCAGATAAGTAGAAAAACTTTAAAATCTTAATATGAAAAACAATAATTGATTGCATTGTGTGATTGTCACTGAGCCACTAAAAGATACTTTCTAGAATCTGGGGGTTGTGCCTTGATAAAAATAATTCCATATGGCACAACTGCCATTGTTTTACATATTGATGAATAGAAACGACCACTCTGATGAACGTTTCGCTGCCACAGGTGTGTTTTTCAGAACCAACCATAAACTCTGAGTAAGAAAAGGATTGAGTGGCTAACTCTGCTGCTTTAGTCCTTACTACCAGAGCAGCCTTCTCGGGGACAAACCGTAATCAGCCGTTCTCAGCTTTCTGACTGTAAAACAGCATGTTGTTCAAATAAAGTCTGAGTCCAACAGTAAATGTCCTCTTGCAGTGAAAGAAAAGAGAATGATTCAACAGCCTGTTTGAACCGTGTCACAGCGTCTTCTCTTGTTTTATGTCCACTAGTCTAGTTGAGCATTTACACAGTGTTCCTCAGAGACATTTATATTCTAACCAGGTGTAGCACGTCTGGCATTTCTCTCTGCATTAATTATTCAGTCCCCATCCCAATAATTTGCTTACCTCTGAGACGCCAATTACTTTGTCCCTGACCAGGCAACACACCCTTTAAAAAATGAGTGGTTTCTCTTTGAACACTGACTGGATTTTATCATGAGTTTGACATTTTGTTTTTGTGTTTAGAGTGTTGGAAAGGGTAGTGTTTATATTGCCTTATGGCAGTGGTTCCCAAACTTTTTCTTCTGGGCCCCCCTTAATTTTACACATTTTTTCCCGTGCCCCCCCTCTCACACACACACGTGCACACATGCACGCACGCGCCCACACACATACACACACAAACACTGCGAACAGACAAATCTCATTTTCAAACTCCATTACAGGTTATTTCACATCAAACCTTAGAGATTTGAACAAGTAAAAGTAACTGCATTTAACTACATGTTGCTATAAAATAAACTTCTTAAAAACAACAAACTAACCACTTTTACAGCTCAATAGAAACTTTAAAAAATGCCTCAGTGCAAATGAAAATAAAAAATGTAAAGGTTTATTTTTACTTAAAAAATTGTTCTTTCATCTTCTCAGTGACTGGTGTGAGCGGCGTGTTGCTGCAGATCTCCTTTGTGTTGAGTTGTCCTCCAAACAGTGTCCTGTGTGCGATTTGAGAATAAAATAGATTGGGGGGGGGGGTTATCTGTGGAGGTTCGGATCCGGCACTGCGCGTTCAAGGTCGCGTGCGCTCGTTACTGAATCGTCCAGACTCGTGCGCACGAGGTGCCCAAACGCGTCTTTGCGCATGGGGAGCTTTGCGGTCCGATCACTCAGTCCGTGATCAGATGCTGATTTTAACTACACTTCCTGTTGTGGTGGCTCTGAAGGAGCTCTCATAAGCGTTCAGGCTATGAAGACTGGTTGACACGCACAAGCTGCGCCAGCATGCAAACACAGAGCTATCCAAACCCAGTCACCTCCCCGGGAGGAGTTGCGCATCAGCGCCAGGTTCTCCCCTGAGTGTCTCAATAAAAAAAATTATGTGCACCCCTCATTTCTCTCCCTTTTTCTCATGATCTCATAATAATGAATGTTAATAATATAACCGGTGTTCCGCTGAGCGCACGGCGCTGCACTGCAACCTCGTCACGCCCACCTGCTCTCTGCAGCTCTGAGCGCGCTGCGGTGAATCTGACACACTTCAGACCCTTCTCCCTAGAGGTGAGATTAGGGGGGACAGCAAAGCAGAGGCAAGGTAAATCTCTCCCATCCACCCCAGATAACCCTGCCTAGCACTCAAAAAATAAATATTTTTTTAATTAAAAAAAATTTTTTTTTAAATTAATAACTGAATAAATCATCCCGTGCCCCCCCTGCTGTTACACCGCGCCCAGTTTGGGAACCACTGCCTTATGGGAAGTACATAGATGATAAAAACCATGCTTGATAAAGCACTTCTGACTGAAAGGCTTCTTTCATTAGGCTCAGTATTTTATTTCTGTACATCCACTTCTATGGCAGGTAGATAAACGACAACACCCATCAGCATTAGGATAGTATCTTACCAATAAATGGATCAAACATTAGGTAGTCAATTTAAAATGTGAGTTAAATCTGAACTTAAGCAGCACATTTACACTGCTGTTCAAAAGTTTGGGATCACTTGGAAAGTGAATTTGTAGAAAATGTGTACTCATTTCAAAAATGATTACGATTATTCTGATGATTTTTAAAACAAATATTTTTACTGGTATGACTGCTAATTCAATTAATACTGTATGTTTTAAAGCAAATTTAATATTGGAAAACACTTTTGGTCTGAGGGTACAATAGGAGATTGGTAGACCTTGAGAAAAGAAGACTTTCACAAGATTTAGCAACGTTATGCTGCATACCCAGTAGATAACACTTGAATGGGACCAACTTAAAGGCATATTTTGCAACTTTTTCATATTTTAAGATCTTTTCCTTGAGCCAGTATGTGCTAATATGACCCTTTGCAGGGTTAATGAAAAGTCACTCAGCCCCATCTGGTGCTTAGATCCAGAATACCGTGATTGCAAGATCTCAGTCTCCGGTCCGGTGCCCCGGAAGTCTCACAAAGTCACGTATCTTGCGAGGGTTAGGCTAACCCAATTTGGCTAGCTGTTATGCTAGCGCCAGAGTGTTTTTAGCTCATTCTTGCTTTTTTTTTTAATCTCTCCCTGCTTGAACACAGCTAATTTCTTTGAAGGAGTAAATAACCGCACATGTAGAAAGCAATGAAGGCTGAGGAGACATTTCAACAGTTAGATTTAGGTGTTTCTGAGCAGAAACAATGGTGCTAACGTTTTTACGACAGTGATTTAAAATGGACACCAGTGGGAGCCAAAACAAGCAAAACTGCATTGTATCTCTTTAATTCTACAACAGGATAATGACCAAAAACACTCCTCCAAAATTCTAACTGTAATGGGGCAGCCAGCATCGTGTCTAGATGTAAACCCTACTGAGCTGTTTGTGGGAGGAGGATGACTGTATGATACAGGGGGAGACTCCATCAAGCTGATCCTTTTTGAGGAAGATAGTACATGAAAGCATGATGTAGAATCTCATAAGATTATCATCTTAAAAAATCAACATCTAGAATGCCTGAAGTTTGATAGGCTGGAACAGCTGCAACATCTATTTTTTCATGAAAGCAACGCTTGGAGACTCCATTTCCATTATTTTGACTATGTCTACATAGTCTGTTCATTTGCTATATTTCCTATTCAGACAAATTTCTTGCATGATCAGAAACATTTGAGTGGTAGTGTATTATCATCTAGAGCAGGGGTGTCAAACTCCTTTTCACCGAGGGCCACATCAGCATAATGGCTGGCCTCAAAGGGCCAGATAACTTAAAAATGTAACCAAATTAAATGTAAAATAAATTGTAACAACTCCTTAACGTTACATACCTCTGAATTTATTACTTATACAAGATAAAACATTACAAATGCATGAAAAATAGGTTTGCTTGTTGCTCTGTTAGAACATAAATCCTTTTGATCTGTCAGGTTATGAAACCCACTGAACTCCATCAATCAAGGATCAAACTATTCAAGTGAATTAAAAATACATCAAAGTTATAATAACTTTGATCAAAACATTTGTTATAGTTAGGTCACACAATCTGTCATCACATGTCCTCAAGGGAGAACCTGGCTCTGGTGTTTGGTCCGCACATGGGGTGGGAGGGGGGGGTTGAAGATGATGATTTGCTGTTGGCTCAACATTTTTCTGCTTAATGCTCAATATTTCAAACAACCTTTGACTCATGAAGCCATTCTGATGCTTAAATAAAACTTTTAAACATATTTAAACCAATTAAATTGAAAAGCCTTCTACTAGTCACCTCTCCGGTCTGACAGAGCGATGACCCGGTTTCTTCCTCACTGCAGTCAGACAGCTGCAGCAGGTGAGGAGGCGTGACGATCAAGGTGTTCTGATTGTTCCTGACTGAGCACCGTTAGTATTAATGTTCATTAGCTCGTATAAAAGTCCAACACAACACGTTATCTTAGACAGAAACTGGTTAATCTGGTTTGCCATCAGGGAAGACAATGATCAGCTGACGGAGGGGTGGAGGATCGCAGCTCCCCGCGCGCGCACGCATCATGGATCAAAAATCGACCAGTGATCCTTTGTTCTGGTCAACTAAAATGACTGGTTCTGATAAAGAGAACTGGATATGTGATGACAAAATGAACGTCTTTCTCAGAGGGGAATTATTTATCAGCAGCTTGAGAGCGCGAGCTGTCGGGTCAGGGAGGAGTTAGTAAAGCGCGCGAGCGCAGCCAGCTGGATCGCAAACCGTGTCCCAAACAGAGGGTGACCTGTTCAGATCACGGATCGATTGTGACCCGTTGTACCCCTACTGGGCATGTGTGAGCTGCGTGCGTGGGTCGGACGTACTGTGATTGTGTGTGTGTTAAAGCGCGCGCCGAGCTGTGCGTAATGGCGCACTGGAGATGCTGTGTGTGTGTGTGTGTGTGTCTGTGTGTGTGTGTGTGTGTGTGTGTGTGTCGGAGCGGAGGTCCTACCGTGTGTGTCTCCTAGCTTCAGAGGTCATGTGATGTGATCACTCATTCACTGAGCTGCAACAGGATGTGAAGTTCGTCAGATCGAGGGTCTCCCATCGGGACCGCGCAGCGCTGGTCCGCAAAGGCGCGTTCGAAATCCGGTTCTCACGAGGACCAGCCTACTGCTTGTGTGCACCCTGCCCTGTAGTGGCGGTAAGCCGTCAAGTCGCGGGTAACACAATTGACATGCATTGTGGGAAATGTAGTTTTTGGTCAAAATACTCTTTTTACCTATTTATTTCTGAATACTCAGACCTTTTAAGCTCTCGCGGGCCACATTAAATGACGTGGCGGGCCACATGTGGCCCGCGGGCCTTGTGTTTGACACATATGATCTAGAGAATGCTTTGTGTCTCTTCTGTTTATGTGACTGAAGTCATCTTTTTGCAACATTTTGTGTAGCCTTTGAAGTCAGAGAAGCCTGTGAACATGGAGAACCTCCCTGTCAACAACAATAACGGCCAATCATACGGCTACACGCTGTACGAGACCACCATCACCAGCGGAGGATCGCTCAATTCAAAGAACAACATCAGAGACAGAGCACTGGTGAGAACAGACGACAGTCCAGCCACAGTTGCATGTTTGTGTTTAAAGGAATATTTGTGCCGAAAGCTTTCTGCTTGTTAGAACTCTAGTGAAGATTCTGGCACCATTGGACGGTTTTCAGTTTGATTAATAAAACTATTACTAATAGCTTCATCTTAGCCTAAATGCTGAAATCTAAAGTGCTATTATCCTAAAATTTGGAAAAAAATTGATTTGTTTTTTTGTTGCACTTTTTCAAAAGATTGCATTAGAAACATGAATGTTGGAATTATTTGTGATGTAGATATTTCAGTTCCCTAAAAGGTTTTTTGTTTTTCTCCCATTTTAGGTTTTTGTTGAGAAACAGTTTGTTGGTGTTTTGGACATTACCGTGCAGGAACTTGCAATACCTGATGGGAAGGTACCGAGCATTTTCGTCCTTCTGTATTCTGTATATTTTAGACTCACTCTGCAGTTTCAAAGAGATAAAGTTATTAATATTTAACAACCCGCAGCATGTGAAAGCTTCGGGGGGATGCTGACGGATGTTTTTGGCAGCAGAGTCCCAGCATGAAGCCAGCAGCAAATCTTCAAACAAGTGTTTATTTTGAAAAATTACTATAGACAGAGTTAGAAAAAATAAAGTGCAGGTGCTGATGTATTCAATTGCTTAGTTTGGATTTTCTGAAACAAAAAATGTTCATTTTTCAAGTTTTTGTAATTGTTTTTAAACTCTGTAGGTTTTTCCTTTAATGCAGCTCATGTTTTATGTATTTTTGTGCTGAAGGGAAGAAGAACTCTGAGTTTGCTGGTGGAGAACTGTGGGAGAGTAAATTATGGGAAAACTCTGGATGAGCAGCGAAAAGGTACAAATGGTTCAACAAGCCGATGATCCTCTAGACGTTCCTGTCAGTAGAAATACTTGTCAGCTGATCTGCTTCGATTTAAAGTCTTGAAACTAATTAACAGTATCTTAATATTCAGAAAGAAACTGAGAGCAGCTTTAACTCACCTTCCAGGTCTCGTTGGAGATATTGAGTTAAACACACACGTCCTTCGAGGCTTCATTATTCATAGTCTAGAGATGAAGCCCAGCTTTGTAAACAGGTTTGTGTCTTTTAATTATTCTCCCCTTGTTTGTGTTTCTTTGTCATTACACCTGCCTGCCTCTGATTTAATCTAGCAGATTATGTCCCTGCTTAATGCTATTACATTTGAACATGGAGGTGAAATTTAGAAAACAAAACGCACATTCTGCTAATCCAGTTTCTCATGTCAAATATCTTGAATTACTCATGTAGTGCAATGAGTTCATTACATTCCTGTTCCCCTTAAGCTCTGTTCTGTGTTGTACAGGATGATTAAGGACTTGATTGTTGGTTTTGAGCTCGTCTCAAATCAAGATTTTGATCAGCTATAAAATTATGATGAAGTTTTTTTACCGTCTATATAACTGATCAGTCAGGGCATTGATAAACATATCTGAGTGTGTTGTGAAGCAGGATTACAGACTCTGTGGTGTCACTTCATGTTTAGTTTAGAATTTTGATTGTTATTAAGCTGTTTACCTTTTTCTGAGTCTGTAGCCATGGTAACTGATGCTTGAAAACTAAGCTGCACTGGGGCAGATGAGTCATGAAAGGCACACATCACAGCTGATCATTTCTCCTAAAAATAAAACAACAAAAACACTGAAGTACAGACAAAAACTATTCTGTCTGTTACTATGATGTTGGACTTTGATTATAGAGCATCCTAATGAGAAGAAAAGCAATGCTAATGCTGTTCACTCTAAAGTGTGTTCTTCCTAAAAGTTCCAGATCGGGAACCTAGCCTTACTTCATGTTTCTTCTTTAAATTTGACCAATTTGAGCACACATTGCTTCATACTGTGCAAGATTTGCTCTCCCTTCTTGTATCATCATCATTTAGTGAGTGTAGATATTCAAAAGAGGATAATGATGAACAATTTCAGATTTTTATTAAAGAACATCCAAATTTTAACCACAATTTAAAACCCGATCAAAGGCCTTGAAGATATTTGATGCAACACTCAAAGACCATGCAACAATAAGGAACACTTGTGAGAAGTGCACACAGTAGTTAGAGGAGGTTGATGCCTTCCAGGGAGAGATGATCTGTCAGTACTACCAATCATCTTCTGGTCATCATGGCTAATGTTTGAGTTCCCAGAGAGGTGATTAAGTTGGTTCCTGTAAAAATGACAAGGGTTATCAAAGTTTTCAGCAGCATTGAAAATGCTGTAAAGTTAGGCTTCCCTTGAAACCGACTGAAGGGGAATTCAAGGTTATGAAAGTAAGAGAAGGGCTGCAATGTCAGGAATCATCAGAACCAAAGGTTGTTGGAGCAAGAATGGCCCTGAGAACAAGAGGAAGTGGAGAGTACAAGATGAGGTTTAAGAAGCAGAATTGCAGTTGAGCTAAAATCATGGTGGAGTTGGTTGCCTAGAGTACAGCTGGTCTTGGAAACTGATATCCTTGATATCCTTCAGTTTGACAGAGGGAGCAACTAGGGTTGAATCAAAAGGGGATCAAAAAGAAAAATCTGACAGAGCAGTAGAAATGAAATGACAAGGGGCAAAAACTAAATGGGAGCAGGTTCTGGAGCAAAGGATCAGATGGAGTGACCTCTGGTGGAGGTCCAGGTCCTTGACCAGGCCCTCACCTGCCAAGAGGTTAGTTTGTCGGTGCGTTTACATGCGCATCTAAGTCAACGTAACTTGATAAGTCGATCTTATGTTAATGAACTGGGAGCCATTATCCTAGTTTACATGTACGTTAGAAAACCGAACTCTCAAATAAAGTTCACTCCACTCCGCTATGATAGATAGGTTGTTTTCTTAGCGTTTTAAATCGCTTGTTTGAAATGCTTCCATCGGACATGAATTTGCTCGGGTGTCCTCGTGTACCCTGTGCTAGCAAGCTGTTCATTTGGTTTTGTTGCCATCTTCTTCTACCACTACTGATTTTTTTGTATCCCTCTTCCGCGATCCCGGAAGAGGAGCGTCCAGCCGGTATCCGCTTGACTGAGCTGTTTACATGCAAATGAAATTGAGTCTCTACCGCATTATCTGGATGCTTCAGCTCAATTAGAGCCAGTTCATCTTCAGCCAGACTAACGTGTACATGAATTAAAAAAACACCTTCAGTCAATTTAAGGCAATAGTTTGGTTTTCTGATGTGCATGTGACACACTGAGTGACTCTATCAACTCTATAAACATAAAGACCTATTAATCACCCCCAGAAGTCATTTGGAATGCTCCTTATCACCCAGGACTGGAGGTTGGAAGCAAACCTTGACAAACAACTGCAGTTTCCTTATCACAGAGATTATGCTACATCCAGACATTGTGTTGTGCCCTAACTCTATCAAACAAGTTGTGACGCTTGAGCTCACAGTGCCATGAGAAGAGAGGATGGAGGAGAACCAAGAATGGACTCGAATGGAGTCGGTGAACAATTGAAGGTTAGATGATGGAAAGACAGGAGCTGGCCTGTGGAAGTGGGATGTCTGGGCTGCAGGTCAATTAATCCTGGTCAGGTTGCCTGGCTGAAGGCTTATTATGTTTCAATTTAACATCACTAGTGATGCTGCCTTAGCTTTGCATCTGGGTAATGTTTCTTAAGGTAGATGCAGTGTATTTTTAATGTTTAAATAATTTTTTATTTCCTCAACACTTTGAGACCAGAAGCCTGTTGTGATTGAATGTCCGTTTTGCTGATGGTATGCTTGAGTCATACCTGCAGGAAAAATATTTGGTGTTATATAGTGTCAACCTTTTCAGAGACAAGACATAATAATAATGGATTGGATTTATTTAGCGCTTTTCAGGACACCCAAAGCGCTTTGACAGAAGCTCCATTATTCTTTCACACACACATTTACACTGGTGGTGGTAAACTACGACAGTCACAGCTGCCCTGGGGCAGTCTGACAGAAGCGAGGCTGCCATTCTGCGCCATCGGCCCTTCTGACCACCACCAACATTCACACACAGTCACACTCACATTCACACAGGCAAGTTGGGTGAAGTGTCTTGCCCAAGGACACAATGACAATCTAACCCAGCCAGAGCTGGGGATCGAACCAGCGACCCTCCAGTTACCAGACCAGCCACTCTACCAACTGAGCTATATGCCGCCCTGTTACCTGTTATGTTTGTGAATATTGTGAATATAAACACCATCTGTCTTCAGACAATAAGTTGACATTTACTGTAGGCAAAGACATATTGTATAAGGGACATAACTTACATAAGGGTCACCCAAAATTCAACATAGATATTTATAGCCCTCAGCAGAATGTATCTAAGGTAAAATATGTGTTGTTTTTTTACATTCTTTTACAGACTTGAGACTTCAGGCCACTGGATGTCTGTGCGCCAGCGGCCCTCCTTTCCAGCCTTTTTCCAGGCTAGACTTTATGTGAACAGCTCTCCTAAAGACACCTTCATCAAACTCCCTGTAAGTAGGAGCTTAGAGACCATTACATAACCACCCAGGTACTGTTAGGAGCGCTATTCAAACACCTCCGTGTCTCAGCCAAAAACGGAAAGGCTCAACTGTACCAGCGTCACAGATACTAAGACACTATATCAGCTGGAAAAAGTCAAATATTTGGTCAAGTGTGTGTGATATAAAAGGGTAGTCAAATGTTTTTAATATTAAACATTAATTATTTTTAATACCTTCAAAGTAAAAAAGGATAATTAACATTTCTTATTATTTTTAATAGTTTTGTTGTGAAATACAAAAATGATTAAATCAGTTTTTCACAGAGAAATGGCTCTCAGCTATACGGAGCTCTCTTTAATCATTTATTCAGTCGGCTGTCTGTATTTTATTCACTGCAATCATTTGCATAAAAATATAGTTTTGCCCTTTTGTTGAGGTCAGAGAATCTTTTACAAGCTTTTTTATAGAAATACATTCAGATGTTCTGGCTTATGAACGCCTACATAATGCAGTTATTGATTAAGAAAGGAGCCTGTTAACAAGCCACTTCCCCTGGGCTGTATAGTAGTATCTGTGCTGCCTGTGAATCTAACACGTCTAATTACACATCTAATTACATATGAGAGCGGTTTGTTTGTTTTTATCTTGTCGTGTTCACAGGGCTGGAGCAAAGGTGTTGTGTTTATAAACGGCAAAAACTTGGGACGCTACTGGTCTGTTGGTCCTCAACAAACCCTCTATGTTCCTGGTCCCTGGCTTCACAGAGGAGACAACCAGGTACCATGTCCAGACACGCATGTACAGCTGTGGTAAAAAGCAAGTTCTATTTCTGTAAAAGCTGAAGTTATTTCTTATGAAAAATTCTTAGATGACCAACAACTTTACCAAAACATACCCGTGATTTGGGAAATTTGTTTTTGATCAATTATTTCTTGAAACAATGCTTCTTGGCAATACATCTTATATCAGTGGAAAGCTGAATTAGTCACCTTTACAATGAGGTACAACTTGTAAGGATCATGCATACCTGGAATGAGCGACATAGCTTAAAGTGTGGGTCGCACCCCAAAAAATAAGCCAAAATCCCCTGCTGCTATTTTGTTTGTCTCACCAAATTGCTTTTTCCTGATTCCTGCATCCTTGAAATGCTCTCTTACATCCTCACTATGCTTTAAACATCAGCAGCAGTAATGGGCCTACTGTTCATGTGAAGGATTTCTCTGAGCACTGTCCTCCTGTAATGACTAATATGCCTGAAAGACTGTTCTCTCTGCACAAAAAAAATCATTAGACCTTTAACCATTCCTCTCTAACTTTTAAACAGTTATTTTTAGTAGAAGGAATCTCTGGTAATGCACATTTAAATGCTCTGCTCTGACTATCCTCAATTTGAGACATTCCCCAAAAATGTCTCATACTTTATATTTATCCAAAATATATTTTTCATACTAACCTCTTCTCACCTTGCTAGATATTACAAAACAAAATGTCACAAACAGACCTACATCATTCATCACCCAGTAGCTTTAACAGTCTAAAACTGTTAACATTTTCTGGTAGAGACCTCATGGATTCCAGTGTTTGCCCTCTGCCCTTCTCGTCCTATTCTTTTCTGAGAATGTGCATATTGTAGTAACACTAAAACGCCCACTCTCACTGTCCTCTCTTGACCCTGACTGAGTTTCTTTTTTTGTGTTTTCATAGGTCATAGTGTTCGAAGAGCAGGAATCAGATGGTAAAATCCAGTTCACCAGCAGCCCTGACTATGGTATGACCATTGATGTCCAGTGAGAATAGAAAAAAAATGACTTGGGGAAGGAATGTGAGCAAAGCAACGTGGTAGGAAATGACAGCAGTGGGAATACGTTTACACTGGATTGGATGTTCGACCCTGATCAACAGCTTGTAAACACGTCACGTTAAAGAAGAGCAGTTTGTCTTTTCTTTGTTTATGACATTTTGTTTAATAGTTTTTAAAAGTTCTCATACGAGTATCTTTAACTTGCACTACGTAACTGGATAAAAGAAACTGTGAAATAAACTTTTTTGGAATATATTTAATCTTTTGCTTTGCTAAAGATGTGTTTTATAGGTAATTCTAAGGCTGTGTCAGAGGAAAGTGTGAATAAAGTCTCCTTTGACCGCTGTGTTTGTAACTATTATCATCTGTTTCTGTAATAGACACACTATGGACAAATATTGAAGTCTTATGGGTCAGGAAGGCTTCATTTAGTATTCCCAACACCTTGGACTAAAATACTTATCAGTATTTCTGACAGATCCCACAGTTATTCACAAGGGAAGAAGATGCTCTCTGCATTTTGGTTTAATTGACACATTGAAGGATTGCTGCTTCTTGATAATGTTTCCTCAGTGACATAGGTTCATTAATTTCTGTAACAATCAGCATTTTGTTCTGCAAGACTTTGATGATGCATACCTGCATCCTACGTGTGTGTCAGCAGTGTATAAACATCCTCAGGACACAACAAATCAACGCTAGACGAGGTTCTTCTCAGTTATTTATTTCTCTTGATTCAACTAACAATTTTTTTCTCTGAGACAGAATTGCTGTGGCAAATAAACAACCATAAGAGTCACATGCATCAAAGTGATTCACATGAGGGTGGAAGATGACAGTGGAGATGAAGGGAAATGATAATTTATGTGTAGTGTTGTGCCTTATAGAGCCTCCCCTCCCCAGACGGTGAGGCTCATCGGACATTAAACTCCGAGGTGGGACTATGCTGTGGGAAGGCTGCTTTCTGGTCGACTCTGTGAGTATAAGATATAGCTTTACGCTGCATCTGTTGGACAAACACTTGATATCCGATGTAAAATAAAATCTCCTGCTCTAGGTGAAGCCCTTTGAATTGTTCTGTTGGTTCCAGAACCTGTTCAGGCCCAGCCCAACTCCATGCAGATCTGTACATCATAATATGAGCTCAAAATGAATGCAGGAATCTCGTTTCACTTGAAGGATTCAAAACAAGTCATAAAATGTCTTCATTTTTATACACATTGGCATGTTTTTAGACTATTAGAGTGTTTCAGTGCTAAAACATTTCAGGTGGATTCTTTCATTAAGAAGGAAACCACTCAAGTAGAACACACACGTACCTACAGCAGGTGCTTTGCCCCCGCCTGTAGCGCTAACCTATCACCAATCGACACGGTGCAGCGTGCCGAGCATGTGAGCATGCCGTTTCAAAAGCAGCCGCTTTTAGTTTAATTGCACATCCAAACTTGAAATAAATACATAAATAATTAAATTTTGGAACTGAATAAATAACTGGAGGATAAGATAGCTGGTGATCTCCTTGGCTGATGCCCCCCCCCCCCTCCCCTCCACTCAGTGTAAATATCATGCGGTGAGTGAAAGCAGTCAGTGCTGTTAGAGATGCAGCCATTGTCTGCGTGTGATCAGTCTGAAGAATACGATTGTAATAACATGGGTTTCTCTGCCTGATGAGCCTGAGCAGATGTAGCATCTTTGCAGCAGTTAATGCTGGGTGGTGTGTGTGTGTGTGTGTGTGTGTGTGTGTGTGTTGGCGTGGGGGAAGGGTGCTGCACAGATATCTTACCGAGGCTTAATGTTTAAATTATCTGGAGCTACTACAGCAACACGGTATTAGATAAAGACCACCACTGTGTATTACAGATGGACGATTTGTCAGGCAGAGGAGAGATTGTGTTATCGTACCATGAGGTGTGGAATAACCTTGTAAAAGTGCTCAGCTGTACTGTTTCATTGCTGCCGACATCTCCACAGCAGGCTAGTGTTTAAAACGTGGCTCTGTTAATGCTAGAGACACTAGGTTGGCATTACCTCTACTTCACTCAAAAACATCTTCACTTTATTGTGCTTTTCTTTAGCCTGTCATAACTTTAGAGTCAAATGTTTGATCAGATTTAACTTGTAAATACATTGCCACAAAGTTTATGCATTATTAATGCAATTTTTTTTTTTTTTTAAATATACGTTATGTTCTTTTAAATGAACATGTAGGGTTGTGGTCAGAAGGTAACTTATTAATTGGGGCTTTAATGACCTGATTTGAATTAAAATATTAGGTGCACAAATTAGAATTATTGTAGAATATAAATTATGTAAAATGGATCAAATATTTACACACATTTGCTATTTATTTGGTCAAATGTCCCTCATGAAGTTGCACCTTGACCACAGGGTGTTAATAGCCATCAACAAGCTTTTTGGAACACATGTGTTCATGATTTACCTGATGGATTCAGATGAATTTGAAAGTAGTCCTCCTCCTTTGTTATTCAGTCTACGTTGTGCAATGCACCAGTGACCACAATGGATGCTACCACATCACGCTTGACAACTGGTACAGCGTTCTTAAATTTGAAAGTCCTAATTGACTCCTCCAACCAGAATTCTTGTTCTTGTGGCCAAACAGTTCAGTCTTTGTCTCTTGACTATACAACTTCTACAGAAGCATGTAGCTTGACTGTGAGTTTGAAGATTTCTCTTTTGAAGCAGGAGCTTCCTCCTAGGTCAGTACCATCTGAGTCCATCGTGGTGTTAAACTGGTTTCACTGCAGACAGCGATACTGGTGTTCCAGCAGTTTTCAGATCACGACTGACTTGAGAATTGGTGGTCCTGGGTTGTAATTAATTTCCTTTGACAAATGAGTATTGGTCAATCAAATAAACCTACCAGCTGCAGTCAATCATGATCACTAATGAGAAGTCCTTCTTGGCCTTGTTAAGTTAGAAGACATTCTAGACCCTGAAAGACTGAAGGTGTTTTAGCGTGTATGTATAAATTTGACCCTGTGTGGAGGAGAGGAAATCTACAATAAACGTAAGCTTGTGCACCCACTTCTGGTAATTTAAAAGTATTAAATAAGTAATTTTCACTCAAACAAAGACTCAAATCAATCAATAAATGCCCCAAATTAGTATGACAGTTCACGACTGTCCATGATAAGTGTATGACCGCAACTTTGACCAATAACAGTTTGAAAGTACATAGACATTGATGAGCATTAACCCACTAAAACACTTAAATAAGCAAATAAATATATAATCTACGTGAAAACCAACACGGAGAAACCAGATTTAGTGATTCTGATTAAAGTAGTCATTTCTAAAATGTATGTTCCTCTGGTTGTTGTGTGGGCCAAACCTCCAGGGGAACCTGTGCAGTGTTTTTTGGATCAATCTGAGGAATGAGTCAGGAACAAAAAACAAACAAACAGGGGGGTTGTTTTGCTTTCACACACAAATACAGTAGTTACAGTGCAATTTGTAGAATTCTTCTTCAGTCCTCTGATTGTTCTCCTGTCCAGTTACAGTTCATACACATCCCCACAAAGGTAAATCTGTGTGGTTTAAGTGCTAAAAGGAGAGTTAAGATTTAGATGTTTTAGGCTCAATTATTGTCAAGCACAGGGGAGAGTTTGCCTTTGAGTGAATGGGTGGATTACTGTAAATGCATGAGTTTTAATGACACCAAAAAATGGACGATATTAACCCAACAGTAAATGAAGGTAAGAGTCAGTACTACTGAATTAGCAGGTCAAGTGTTCATAAAACCAGTTAAATTACAGCAAATGTTTTAGGGTTATCAAAAGAACATTCCCTCCTTCATGTTCGCTCAAAGGAAAATCACCACGAGACGTCTCGTCCTTGTTTTCAATCCAGTGCTGACGATCACGTCCCCTATGTAAAAATTTCCATGTGCAGAGCCTTCACTTTTTTTTTTCTTCAAATTTGAGATGAAAAACTTTTCAACCTGCTTGTTTTTTCGACTCTGGTGGCTGTTTGCTGTTTGTATTGTGCTGTCTCTTTTCCTGGGGTTGCCCTCTACAGGTAAATCATTGTTCAGTGGGGTTGCAGGTCACGACTGTCCACATAAACCCTGTGAGCGATCCATTACGTTGTTCTGCATCAGCAGACCTGACAAACGACGGCCACCTCTGACTCGTCTGTGCTTTAATGTGATATTTGTCCCATTTTGGTCCTTATTTGGGAATTTGGGGGGGGGGGTTAATCCTGGATCCAATCATTCCTATGAATATTTTTTCCTTCATTTGATTAAGACGATGATTGCACTTCTCAAGAAAGTCGACTCTTTTCTCCCTTCCTAAATCCAAGGCCAACACCTGCAACAAAAAAGATCAAAACAGGCTTAGAAAGAGCATTAAGGCCTAATTTAAGTTCATTAAACCCGTTTATTATCTTGGTGACTTTTATAATGAACAACAGCTGCTGTGATTGTGCCTCAACAAAAGAAAATGGAAAATTCCTGTTCAATTTCCTAGGAAACATTAAAAACACCTGCTCTCTTTAACTACTGCAGGGTAAAATGAAAATAATCTATGTGAATTCATTACATTTATTTATATGATTCTGCTCAATGATAATAGCCAGTTCAGATTTATTATCACTGTTAATATTAGTCACCATAGTTTGAGGAGAAAAGTCTCAAATCTCCACGTTAGGGTCCGTGAATCCTTTCTTCCCCTCGTTCACCAGGACGGGTTTCTCTGTTCTCGTGTGCCAAACGAGGATCTGGTGAGAAAGCGGCATGGAAACACAAACAGCAGCAACATTAGTAACATGCTGTTCCCTTAATGCACTCATTCACTTTCTTCCCCAGCCCTCCCATTCACACCCTCCCCCCCCAACGCCTCATGTTCTTGAGAACGGACGATTCCGGATGCGTCTCCAATGGTACATTCACCACCACGGGGCTCATCTATGTGTAAAGAGCTACTTGAGCGTGAACTCTGCATTAAAGGAGAGTAAAGAGGGAACGCTGGAGTGTTTCCTTTCAAATTCTACACAACGCTTTCAGCCTGGCCTCCGTTCTTCTACGTACGTATGTGTAAGGTTGTGCTTTTTTGCGTTGTTCCTGTGGTTGTGTTACTGCTCTGTAGTCTAGTTTGCTGTAAAGCCTTCATGCTGGCTTTGTTTGGCTCCAGAGACAGAACAAACATGAAGGAAAACGATGGTGAGGAGAATAGCAAAGGGAAACAAACTAAAAGTGTCAGCCTCATCCCCCTCCCTCTCCTCTGAGTCGGAACCCTCCCTCCTTTCATCTCGCCTTGGCAGCGCTGATGAATTATGCATGAAATGTGCCAGGAGCCCACTCCCACTTTGCTCAGGTGTAGTAAAGCGGGGGCGAGGGGGTTAACAGTCAGGCTCACATCTGAGGTGGTAGATTATAAGGAAAAGAGATTCGTATACACGACTTTTCATTTTGTTTTTCCTTTTCCCTCCTCACCACCCTTCTGTCGGTTCCTGCGCTCATCTGTAATCAGCGTGACGTCTCTGCCTCCCCCCACCAAGTCCAATTCACTTCTGTGAGCAGTTCCCTGAATCCCCTCTTTTCATTTCACCCCGTGAGTGGCAGGAAAGGGGGTGGGAGCAGGATAAAACCTGGCTGAATGTACGTCTCTTCCCCTTCCTTTTCTTCCCGTCTCTCTCTTTGTCTCCCTCTCTGTGTATGTAAGGGTGCTTGTGGTGAGGATATTGGCTGGCTGAAGCCCTCTGGCTGACTCTTCCCTGCCCAGAGAGAGGCTTAGTGAGCTAAACCAGACTGACAGCTGTAAGCAGGAGTGGTGGAACTGGGATGCAGAGAACTCTGCTGCCAAGTGAGGATGTGGGCAAGAGCGAGAAATATAATCAATGATGGTTAACTTCTCGGCAACAAAGCAGCTGTAACTGACAGCTTTCATAGAGTCTGTGTAAAATAAATTCATGTATTTCTCATCTGATATCCACTCAATGGCCACTTTATTAGATATGTGTTCAATTATTTAACACATTTTATGGGTGATTTGTGGTCATGTATGTACAGTATGTTCATGTTATCTGCATTTGACCCATCCCTGAGGAGCAGAAGGCAGTTTCACGACGTCCAAGAAGCAGTTGGGGTTTCAGAATCTTGTCCAAGGATACGTTGACACGTGGCTTGGGCCAGGGATTGAACCCTGAATTAATCTCGATCAATGGACAACCTCTTTCTTTGAGCCACGGTTACCCCAGATTCACACAGGATTAAAAAAACGGAACATTATGAGACTGGAAAAATGTTCTCTGGTCTGATGAGACTTGATTTCTGATAATCGAGGTTAGAATTTTGTGTCGAGCATTAAAGCATGGATCCATCCTGCCCTGTACCAGTTCAGGCTGCTGGTGGTGTAATGGTGTGGGGGAGATTTCCTTGTCCTACTTTGGGCCCCTTTGTACTGACTGAGCATTTAGACACCACAGTCTACCTTAGTGTTGTTGCTGACCATGTCTACAGTTGAATAAGGTATTCCTTGCTAGCACCAACCTACTACTAACAAGGAATACTTAACAAGTGGCCGGTGAGTGTATGTTCTACCAGAACCAACACTCAACATCAACCTTGGCTTAAGACCCACCTTTTATTTAGAGGCCTTTGTGTTTTAAGTTGTTAAAGTTTTCTTCAGCCCTCCTCCTTTTGGCTATGGGAAACCAAACTCTTGTTTATCTTTGTTGTGAAGTTGCTTCTAGTTAACAATTTTTATGACATCATCAGCACATCATGATACCATAAACTTGCTTACATTTATTCTTACAAAACTTGTTAAGTTGGTAGTAGAATGGAGTTTTGCTCGGTTTTCAGGTACTTTCTTTTTTTTTTTTTTAGGTTTTCCTATTTTCTGCACCTTTAACTCTACAACCTCATTATGAGCTATTGTACTCTGGTAATGATCACAAGACTTTAAATTAATTAAAGAAATGCTCACCAGTCTCTTTGTCATAGTGAATGTTTACAGAGAGCAGTTTGTGTCTTGACATTTAGGAGTTTAGCAAACGGCTTAACATTCATGATCATAAAAAAGGGAATTACCTTAGTGCAGTTGGCTGCTTTTGGCTCCAGGTCATTGAGTGTTACAAGCTCTCGGAGCAAACTGCTCTCCTGGTAGCCTCCCTTCACCCCACGGAGCTTAAAATACGCCTGTGGCTTGAAGAGGATGAGCCTCAGGTTGATGGCGAAGCCTGCCATGTCGATGGCGAAGGGCCGGTGGGGGTCGAACACCGTCTTCCAGCCGTAGACCTTCCCAGCTGCGTTGACCTTGGGGGACTCGTAGCGCAAGCCGCCCACAAAGGCCACAGGCCACACGGAAACTTTCCGAGTCGATCTCATCTAGCCAGAAGAGAGTGAAATGAGAAATGGATTGTAGGGGAGGAGGGGAAGGAAGGGAGAGAAGAGAGCAAATTAGTCATTTGAAAACGCGTACATGACAGTGAGACACAGGTTCAGCCTTATAGCCAGCAGCACTGCAGCAGAGCACAAAGAGCTGCTGCAATGATTCATTCCTAAAGATGGTGAATATTGACCGTGCTGCTGACACAAACTGTTCAACAGCTGCCCCTACAATGAGATAATGAGACTCAACCATCTTAAAGGGAGCAAACATGAGCAGAGCTGAGAGGGTTTGAAGGAGCTAAGCCATTAGAGAAAGTGTCTGGTTGCTTCAGAACATTCTTTAAGGTACACCTGCACTATTCTCCTTCTCTTTCCTTCATCCTTTAATCTTCTAGGATCAAACCATTATGCCGCCCTTTCCTTTTGTCTGCTGCTCAGAGAAGCTTCCCCACTCCGACCAGAGCTGCTGCAGTCATAACTGGTGCACTTTTTTATTTTTTTAATGAGGCAAGACGAAGGTTTGGAAACAGCAGAGGCATTTAATCAAGCTCAGAGGAAATAATGATGCTTCTCAATTGAAGGGTCGGTTAAAAATAAAGGTGTCGATGCCTCCATGTGAGAGAAAGCGTTTGAGTGCACAAAACGACGTTCCAATCTATTCATGTTTCTGCTGAGTGGTCGGGTCAGGTGATCGGGGAGGAGCAGAGACTCAACATTATGATGCAGCTGTGGGTTTTTGGAGTGAAACTCCAGGGAAAACGGCTAAGCGGGTCTGTCTTAATGAGCTCTGGGTTTTTAATGGTGAGAATGAAAAGACACTGGGTTCAGATATGCATTAGTGTGCACGGTAATTAAGATTTCTTTTCATGCAGGGAGGGGGTCGCATTTTTTCATTCAGCATCATCCCTCATCAGAGTCCTAATCTGTCATTTCTAACGAGCTTTCGTACTCGTACATGAATGTTCTTTAGAAGTCTGGCTGCAAAGGTGCCACCTGCCTGCTTCCCTCACAGATATTTATGGGTCTAAGACTTCAAAACAAGAGGGAAAGAAATAAATCAGGCTCTTTGCAGGCAGTGTCGAGAGGTTTGTCACTCTCCCATCCACACTGAAAATGTGAAAATGAGTGTTCCGCCTGTTTCTTCTGGAGGGAATATCAGCTGGAGTGAAACAACACAAATCCCTTCTCTTGCAGGCTGAGCCAAGCAAATGAAAAAAAACACTCATCTGAGCTTCCCCGGCCCGATTCCGGTGGATGTGATGTGTTTGTACGTAGTGTCTTGTCGAGTGTTGCTCCAGTTTGCGAATGCATGCCAGCATGTGTATTTAAGCTCTGTTTTGTGCTCCAGTTAGTGAGAGGCCTACAGAGATGCAGTCCTATGTTTGAGCACAGAGGCAGAAACGGTAAGGGTTTGGTAAAGAAGAGCCCAAATTGGAACCAAAACAAGACGACGTGCATCAGTACGTATGTTACAAACTTCTCAATGGTGCAGAGAATCCCCACCCCCCAAAAATTGCATCATACACAACCGTAATTTGTGGATTATTCAATTGGTTTGTGTGTTGCACTCATTTATGTTAGAGCCCTGATTGAAATTCATGAACTAGAACATTTCTGAAGACATTCTAAAGGGCGCTAAAGCAGCTAAACTTTCATCTGTAAATCTCAATATTGTCATTATTTAGTTTTGCACAAATCTGTACTATGACATAATTCCTGTGCTTGAATTTCTTAAGTGTTGAAGAAGTGCAATGAGAACTGGCAGAAAGCTTAAAGGTTTTGCTTTCTGACAGGAATCTGAGGGACAGGTAGAGAGTACACCTCAAACTGTCACTGTGGGAACATGATTAGTTGTATTTTTAGAATCCTAAATCGCAAGTGGCTGAAGCATTTTGGGGTCAAGCATGTATATTTTTGTGTGTCTACAGTGTTGTTATGTAGAAAATTTGACAAGTTTAAAATACCATTCACTTCCTGTTTGGAAGAGACATTTCTGAGCAGAAATACAGTGAAGTCTATGAGACTTTGACAGTGTCCTTCTTAGGGATTTGAAAGAAAACCATAACTAACCATGATAGACATAGAAAGAGGACAAAAATATCTACCTTTTTTTGAACAAAGTGGAGAAGACGTAAAGTTTATGGGCGTTTGTTGGCAAACTTGGAAAGTTTTAGACTGCTCAAAATGAATATGACATCATCACACTAAGATGGGTCTATAATTGTAAAATCGCCAAAAAGCATAAAACTTTAACTGTGATTGGTTAAAAACTAAAAAATTTCAAAATGCTGTTTTAGATGCATAAAGTCCAACTTTCTGTGACCCGTTAAAACTTTTGAATATTGTCTCTACTGTGAAAGGCTGAGCTAAGCCAAAATGGGGCTACGTTTTCTTACGTGTTTAGGGTTTTCAGTTTGTTGCTAATTTATCTACACCATAAGATGTACAGTATGATGTTCTTTGTACAGTTTTTTTCCCCCAAAGCTGCAGTAGGAGATACAAAGTAAAAATCAGATGATTAAACAAACTCCTCCAACTTTTCTTCAGGCATTTTTGTCCTTTGTGGATTCCAGAAGCAGTCCAGTGAGAAGTGGTCTCTATTTGTGTGTGTTGTGTTCTATAGCTTTAATGAGACCTCTGTGTTCCTGTAGAGAGACTCTGATGTCACAATCTGTTGTAAGCTCTTGTCCATAGACCTCAGATCATTGTATAACTACAGTATCAGACCGTGTGTTTTGAGTGCCCTGTGCCCATCCTGCTTTATGCGCATCATGTTAATATTTGACTGAAAAGCACATTTTATTCAAAATTAAAATGTACATGAATCTGTGAAATATTTAATGCTCTATTTGATCAATATTAATGTATAAACTTAGCTTGTCCTTTAAATTTAACTTGACTCAGTTATAAATCATTTTTTGATGAGCTCAAACATTTCAAGAGGGTGAATGTATTTTCAGAGCTCTGATAATCAAAGCATGATGTTAAATACTGACACGTGTTTACGCTGGAGTTTGTGACAAGAGCGTACAAGAACCCGGGAGCTCTAAAATAGCACGCACGCACGCACGCACACAAATAAGGATTGTTTTGAATTTAAGTTTTTTTTTTTTCAAATAAATTTCAGACATTTCTCAGGAAGCCTGAATAATTAAAGTAATTCTTTATGGACATGTAACTGTGGAAAATTAAATTTTCATGAAGTTTTCATCAGTTTTCATGTATTGCTGACCTAGAAAGGATGTGCATAATAAAACCCCTTTTTGTACAGAAGTGTGTTGCTAGACTGAAAGACTGAAACGTCTCAATATGAGCTGGTTTTCTCTGCAGCAGCTCAACACAAATGTTTGGCGACTATTGTCTCTGTTTTTTGGTGTTTGTCATTCACAACTTTGGTTAGTGGTCAGCAGAGCATTCAGCTGACATCATGAAAGATTTAAAAAGGTCACCTCAGTGAGACATGACTACGTGACATGTTTCTGCTGTTGTGATTATTTAAAGGCACTATGTAACTTCTTCATAGTTTTAAAGGTGTGGTTTTCTGGGTTATTTTATAGTTTTGCATTGTTCTCTAGTGTAATTCAATG
This sequence comes from Callopanchax toddi, assembly GCA_006937965.1. Lineage (NCBI taxonomy): Eukaryota > Metazoa > Chordata > Actinopteri > Cyprinodontiformes > Nothobranchiidae > Callopanchax > Callopanchax toddi. The sequence goes on from SSNR01000185.1 coordinate 1,073,143, forward strand.
CTATCTGTGTAATTTTTATAAAGAAAGAAGCTTTGATGCTTATAATATAAGCTTTAGAAGTTTCCCATCTGACACCTGAATTTGAAACAGCAGGATTCTCGTTAGTATTCATGATATGCACAGCACTCGCTTCTGATTGGATGACCGAAACGTCACTACTCCGCCCCCTTATTCAGAACTCTGTCACACCGAAATGTCCCAATACTTTGGAAAGTGAAAGAGTGAAAAAGATAAACACCCAGGTAACAAGTAGCTACTAGACTTTACTGAAGATTAGCTTTGAGAGAAAAAAACCCAACAGTTTCAACTTTGAGGGAGCCTGCTTCCTGTTATCACTCATTTCCTCATCTTTCCTCCTCTTTTTCTCCTCTCCCCTCGAAGCGGGGGGGGGGGGGGGGGGGGGGGG